>QLTV01001159.1:0-17220 GCA_003457575.1 Thermophis baileyi | reverse complement strand
TTGTTTTCTTTTATTTTCTATTCTATTCTATTCTTTTCTATTCTATTCTATTCTATTCTATTCTATTCTATTCTATTCTATTCTATTCTATTCCATTCCATTCCGTTCCTATCCTATCCTATCCTATTTCTATTCTATTCTATTCTATTCTATTCTAATTCTAATTCTAATTCTAATTCTAATGCTATTCTATTCTATTCTATTCTATTCTATTCTATTCTATTCTAATTCTAATTCTAATTCTAATTCTAATTCTAATGCTATTCTATTCTATTCTATTCTATTCTATTCTATTCTATTCTATTCTATTCTAATTCTATTCTATTCTATTCTATTCTATTCTATTCTATTCTATTCTATTCTATTCTATTCTATTCTATTCTATTCTATTCTATTCTATTCTATTCTATTCTATTCATTCATGTCAGATAAATGGTTGTCCAATCTTTTCTTAAAAACCTCCAGCTTTGGAGCCCCCATTACTTGCTTGGGTTATAATGGCTGACTGGGTTAAACATGTAATGGGAACAGAGGTGGTTATGGATTGTTATTCCATAAGAATCTCCAAATCTAGCTTTACAGGTAGTCCTTGATATACAACAGTTCATTTAGCGACCGTTCAAAGTTACAAAGTCACTGAAAAAAGTTATTTATGACCGTTTTTCAACCGTTGCAGCATCCCCATGGTCATGTAATCAAAATTTGGATGCTTGGCAACTGATTCATATTTATGATGGTTGCAGAGTCCCGGGATCACATGATCACCTCTTGTAACCTTCTGACAAGCAAAGTCATTGGGAAAAGCCAGATTCACTTAACAACAGGGGTGGGTTCTAACTTACCTCGCTGCTGGTTCGCTTCCTCCCGCGCCGCGTGGCTGCGCCTTGTGGGCGCGCGTGCATGCGCAGTGCAAAAAAATAAAAATTTAAATTTAAAAAAAACCCACCGAAAACAAGATGGCAACACATGCACAGTGCCAGAAACTCAGCTTCTGCGCATGTGCAGAGAAAAATAAAATAAATAAAAAAAAATTAAAAAAATTTAAAAAAAGATGGCGGCGACCACGGACCGGCACCGACCGAACCGGATCGGTGACGTCATCGTGACGTCACCAGCGGGTCGCTACCTGTTTGGGCGAACCGGTCGGAACCAGAAGAAACCACCTCTGCTTAACAACCATGTTATTAACTTAACAACGGCAGTGATTCACTTAACAACTCTGACAAGAAAGGTTGTAAAATGTGGCAAAATTTGCTTGACATCTGTCTCACTTAGCAACAAAAAATTTGGGCTCAATTGTGGTCGTAAGTCGAGGACTACGTGTACTGGGTCTTTCCTTATCCTTCTCAACTTTGTCCATCCTTCCCTTCTGGGTATCAGCAAACTCTTGGCCCTTTGTCCAAAATTAAGAGAATTATTTTCTCTTTAGGAAGGACGACTGAATGGATCCACAGATTTTGGAGACTGGCCTCATGGGATTGAGGTCTCCTCCTCAGCATTCTCCCATGCTCTTGATGCATTTACACATAATTATAATACAGATAGTCCTCGACTTACAACCGTTTGTTTAGTGACCATTCAAAGTTATAAAGGCACTGAAAAATGTGACTTATGGCCATTTTTCACAGTTATGACCTTTGCAGCATCCTCATGATCACCTGATCAAAATTCAGATGTTTGGCAGCTGACTCCTATTTATGACAGTTGCAGTGTCCTGGTGGGGTCCTGTGATCCCCTTCTACGACCTTCTGACTTGAGTTTACGGATTGTTATTTTAGTATAGTTTGTTGTTGTTGTTAGTTGCGAAGTCGTGTCCGACCCATTGCGACCCCATGGACAATGTTCCTCCAGGCCTCTACCATTCCCCCGGAGTCCATTTAAGCTCATGCCTACTGCTTCAGTGACTCCATCCAGCCACCTCATTCTCTGTCATCCCCTTCTTCTTTTGCCCTCAATCTTTCCCAGCATTAGGCTCTTCTCCAGTGAATTCTTCCTTCTCATTTGGTGGCCAAAGTATTTGAGTTTCATTTTCAGGATCTGGCCTTCTAAAGAGCAGTCAGGGTTGATCTCCTCTAGGACTGACCAGTTTGATCGCCTTGCAGGCCAAGGGACTCGCAGGAGTCTTCTCCAGCACCATAGTTCAAAGGGCTCAATTCTTTGGCACACAGCCTTCCTTATGGTCCAACTTTCACAGCCATACATTGCAACTGGGAAAACCATAGCCTTGACTATACGCACTTTTGTTGGCAGGGTGATGTCTCTGCTTTTTAGTATGCTGTCTAGATTTGTCATAGCTTTCCTCCCCAGGAGCAAGCGTCTTTTAATTTCTTGGCTGCAGTCCCCATCTGCGGTGATCTTGGAGCCCAGGAAAATAAAATCTGTCACTACTTCCATTTCTTCCCCATCTATTTGTCAGGAATTGAGAGGACCGGATGCCATGATCTTAGTTTTCTTAGTTAGACCAGTGATGGCGAACCTTTTTTTCCTCGGGTGCTGAAAGCCCACGTGTGCACGTTATCACACGCGTGCGCGTGCCCACACCCATAATTCAAGGCCCCCCCTGCACATGCACGCATGACCCCCCCCCCCGCTGCCCTGCCCCCCACACATGCGCACACGACCCTCCCCGCTCCCCTCTCACCCGTTTCCTGACTTCCGGTGGGTCCGGTAGGCCTGTTTTTCACCCTCCCCAGGCTCCAGAGGCTTCCCTGGAGACTGGGGAGGGCGAAAACAGCCTCCCTTGCCCCCCCAGAGGCCCTCCAGAGGCCAAAAATGCCCTCCCAGAGCCTCCGCGTGAGCTAAAAATCAGCTGGCTGGCACGCACATGCATGCTGGAGCTGAGCTAGGGCAACGGCTCACGTGCCGGCAGATATGGCCATAGGTTCACCATCACTGCCTTAGAATCTCTGCCTGTTCTCATATTCTCTAGTCCTGTGATGGTAAACCTATGGCACATGTGCCAGAGGTGGCACGCAGCACCCTGTCTGATGGCATGCAAGCTGTCACCCCAGTTCAGCTCCACCACGCATGTGCGCGCGCGCCTCCCGCTGGCCAGCTGGTCTTCAGGTCTCTGTCGCACATGCATGGGGCGTGGCATGTGTGGGGGCGCATGCGCATGTGCAGGGGCATGCCATGTGGGGGGCCGCGCGTGCATGGGGGGGCATGGGGGGCATGGGGGGCGTGCGCATGCATGGGGGGCGCGCATTGCATTTTGGGGGTTCGGGCACATGTGCGTGCATTCGCTTTGGGCACTTGGTCCCGAAAGGTTAGCCATCACTGCTCTAGTCTATTAATTAATTTCTCAATACCACTGTCATGATACCACTCTGCCGCTAAGCACCTGTGCAAAGAATAGACCTACCGTAGCACCAAATAAAATGCAAACAGACATTGTTTATAACACATAATCTTTGGATACAGCTTGCCATGACTTTAGGTGACAAATGTTTGGTTCAACTAGATGTGTCAGAAATAACTGTGTATTAGCAGGTTGATTAACCAGCTATTTCAAGGCTAAATTTAACTGTCTATTGTTGCTAACAGAAAATTCTTGATGGGGATGAAAGATTATTCAGCTTTGATAGGAACTCTGTGGTTTAGTCGCTTTAAGATTTATCTCCCACCCTCCCAACCTTACCCCAGGCTACATATTTCTTTTCAGACAACAAATGAAGGGATTGTAAAGGAGATTTAAGATGCAAGAGTTGCTATTAGCTCCTGATTTGCTTTGGAAATTTCAAAGCTTTGGCAGAACTCAGTCCAAGAATAACACAGAAAGATAAAAGAATTCCTTTGGCCTTGTTTGGTGCTGAAAATCTCCCCTTCAATTTCTAAACCTTTTATTCCCCTGGAAAAGAAGCTCTGGTTTTTTTTACCTTGTGATCAACATGCTTGGAACTTTCCTTTTCCTTTATTGTATTTGCATTTCTGAGCTGCTTGGTGTTGTTGTTGCTTCTGCTGTTGTGAAGTGACTGAGAATGCCAACAATGACTGCATGTCTAAGGGTCCCTCTGCTAAAATATTGAAGTCTGCAGAAGATACAACAGTCATTGGTCTCATTTGAGATGGTGATGAGTCTCGTGATAAAAATATTGCAATAGAAAAAAGAGGAAACACAGACAAACCACAAGCAATAAATCTTACTTTGAGATTCAGAGGTTTATTTCATGAACAATTGAGAACATGAGTAAAAGCCATCATTTAAAACACAACTTACATCAACAACCCATTGCAATGAGGTCCAGAGATGATAGCTAAGTCCTGCAAGGAGCAGCTACAATCGGTGGCCATGATTTGGGACCCGCCCTCATCTTTTATACTCTTTTTCTTACGGTCCTCAGCAAATACATATTTTTCAATTACTTCATTTCCTTGTTCTTTCATACTGCCCGTAAACTCAGCACCCAGACAGTCAATTCAGCATAAACTTGCGTGTACATGTGAAAACCTCCTATTCTCTGTTACTTTCAGTTCCCTTATATCTTTAATATGTCTAGTTCCTTTATTAAAACATAACTTCCAAAAGTATCTTCTTGGCATTACATATTATAAAGTTGCAGATGCATAGCAGATTACAAATAATGCTTGATTCTTGCACAACCATTCTAGAACAAAATTGCCAGCGCACAGCAACTTTGCTCAAAACCCATTCTCTTCCCCGACCTGATATTCGGAGACCCTAAGGTGGGTTTCTCACAGTCTGCATATAGACGGGAGGTCAAACAGCTAATCCTATGGTGTAGCTGGAACAATCTGGAGCTGAACATCCTTAAAATTGTAGAGATGAAAGTGAATTTTAGGAAAAGCCTACCTACTCTATTACAGGGTCCCCAACCTGTGGGTCACGGCCCACTATTGGGTCATGGCCTAATTGCCACTGGGCCAGAGCATGTGTGGCTGTCCACGTCCACGGCCCCACTCACACGAGCATTGTCACGGGTGCTTGTGGCTCCACTCCAGGGGTGAAATTCAGCAGGTTCTGACAGGTTCTGGAGAACTGGTAGCGGAAATTTTGAGTAGTTCGGAGAACCAGCAAATACCACCTCTGGCTGGCCCCAGAGTGGGGTGGGAATGGAGATTTTGCAGTATCCTTCCCCTGGAGTGGGGTGGGAATAGAGATTTTGCAGTATCCTTCCCCTGCCACGCCCACCAAGCCATGCCCACAGAACTGGTAGGGAAAAATTTTGAATTTCACCCCTGCTCCACTCACATGCGGATCATTGTGGGCGGTCGCGGCCCCACTCACATGAGTGTCACCATGAACATCGCAGGTGCTCATGCGCACGTGCGTGCACACACACATATGTCCCTGTCCCTCCCACAAAATCATCCCCTCTTTCCCCCCTCCCCCTGTCCGGGCCGTGGTCTACCGTTGGAGAACTCTGCTCTACTACTTCTTACTATATTTGACAGCATAGTATCAGCAGTAATTCAAGTTTTGGGATTCTATATTTCTATATCCAAGATTTGGAATGGATACCTAACATTAGAAGGAGTCCCTGCAGATTTTACTCCGCTAGTCATTGCTGACTATGGGGGCGGTGCTCATTTCTGTTTCAAGGCCATTGAGCCAGTGCTGTCAGAAGATATTTCCGCAGTCATGTGGCCAGCATGATGTCTTGGAGCACAGTTACCTTCCCACTGAAGTGGTACCTATTTATCTACTCACATTTGCATGCTTTTGAACTGCTAGGTTGGCAGGAGCTGGGGCAAGGACAGGAGTTCACTCCATCATGGGGTGCTTAGGTCTCAAAGCTGAGCTGCTGGCTTTCCAGCCAACAAGCCCAGCATCTTAACCACTGAGCCAAGCCCAGCATCTTAACCACTGAGCCCTCCTAACATTAGAACCATCATTAAAAAGACACAACAAAGAATGTTGTTCCTACATCAGTTGCAACCAGCCTGCCTTCTCTAGAAGATCTGTATTTTGCATGGGTCACAGGCAGGACTAAGCAAATATCTACAGACCCCTCACATCCTGGTCATAAACTATTTCAACTCTTCCCCTCCTGATGCCTGTAGGAAGTTAAAACCCACCCCTCTCCTAGAAAATGAAATATTTTAGGAAATATTAAAAGGGCAGAATATTTCCCCCTAAAAGGGAGGCAGAAACTCATCCCCCCCATCTTTGTCAATGGGCCATTAAGGCCTCAGCCAGCTCATCTGCAACACAAAAGACATGGCCCGTCAGGACATGATAGATTTAGCCCTCTACCCATCTAGCAACAGAACTCACCACATGGCACCTGGGGAGATTACATCACCCAGCAAGATTCAGCCAGGCCTGGGACACAGTCAGCCTACAAAGTTAGCTAAGACCCCCGCCCCCTGGGAGTCTGACAGCCAATGGGATACATTTCTTGTACAGGAACAGGAAACTCTAAGGTGGGGCCCAAGAGAGGGTATAAAACTCAGGCACTCTCAGCATCCCTGCCCTTTTTTTTCTTCACCCAACATCTTCAAGGCATGCGATCCTGTCCACCATTAAAACCATCTTTCCAAACAGCCACCATGAATCCAGTGTCTTTTTCCTCACTTGGAACTGAACCCAGAAGGATATTTCTTCCAACATGCCCCTATAGAGCATTGCATGACAAAACAACTTAGATACAGGGACAGTTTTTCCCCTTGTGTCACTACTCTGCTGAACACCTAATCTTCACGGTATTATTTTATGTCTAAGTATCTTTACCCATGTTGTATGGCTGTATTATTAATATTATCCTTATCGTATTCTCTACTATTCCCTTTTATTGTATCATATTATGATTATTATTACTCTGTCGCTTTATATGTACATTGAGAGCTTCTGTACCAGAGACAAATGAGTGTCCAATCACATTTGGCCAAATAATTCTAACTCTAACTCTAACTCTAACTCTAACTCTAACTCTAACTCTAACTCTAACTCTAACTCTAACTCTAACTCTAACTCTAACTCTAACTCTAACTCTAACTCTAACTCTAATTCTAATTCTAACTAACTTTGACTAACACTAACTCTAACTCTAATTCTAACTCTAATTAATTCTAATTCTAACTCTAACTAACTCTGACTAAATCTAACTCTAACTCTAACTAACTCTAACTCTAAGTCTAAGTCTAATTCTAACTCTAATTAATTCTAATTCTAACAACTCTAACTCTAACTCTAACTCTAACTCTAACTCTAACTCTAACTCTAACTCTAACTCTAACTCTAACTCTAACTCTAACTCTAACTCTAACTCTAACTCTACCTCTAGCTCTAACTCTAACTCTAACTCTAACTCTAACTCTAACTCTAACTCTAACTCTAACTCTAACTCTAACTAACTCTAAGTCTAATTCTAATTCTAACTCTAATTAATTCTAATTCTAACTCTAACTAACTCTAACACTAACTCTAACTAACTGTAACTAACTCTAAGTCTAAGTCTAAGTCTAAGTCTAAGTCTAACTCTAATTAATTCTAATTCTAACTCTAACTAACTCTAACTAACTCTAACTAATTCTAACTCTAACTCTAACTCTAACTCTAACTCTAACTCTAACTCTAACTCTAACTCTAACTCTCACTCAAACTCTAACTCACTCTAACTCTAACTCTAACTCTAACTCTAACTCTAACTCTAACTCTAACTCTAACTCTAACTCTAACTCTAACTCTATCTCTAACTAACTCTAACTCTAACTCTAACTCTAACTCTAACTCTAACTCTAACTCTAACTTAAACTCTAACTCACTCTAACTCTAACTCTAACTCTAACTCTAACTCTAACTCTAACTAACTCTAACTCTAACTCTAACTCTAACTCTAACTCTAACTCTAACTCTAACTCTAACTCTAACTCTAGAGTTAGTTACAGTTAGTTAGAGTTAAACTGTAACTAACTCTAAGTCTAAGTCTAAGTCTAACTCTAATTAATTCTAACTCTAACTAACTCTAACTCTAACTCTAACTCTAACTCTAACTCTATCTCTAACTCTATCTCTAACTCTAACTCTAACTAACTCTAACTCTAACTCTAACTCTAACTCTAACTCTAACTAACTGTAACTAACTCTAACTCTAAGTCTAATTCTAACTCTAATTAATTCTAATTCTAACTCTAACTCTAACTCTAACTCTAACTCTAACTCTAACTCTAACTCTAACTAACTGTAACTAACTCTAAGTCTAAGTCTAAGTCTAACTCTAATTAATTCTAATTCTAACTCTAACTAACTCTAACTAACTCTAACTCTAACTCTAACTAACTCTAACTAACTCTAACACTAACACTAACTCTAACTCTAACACTAACTCTAACTCTAATTAATTCTAATTCTAATTCTAATAATTTTAATTCTAATGTATGTATTCCTCTTCCTCCCAGATTCAAGCTGGTTTGTCCTCTCTATTCACCAGGCTTCAGTATTCTCTTCCTGCAATATTTTTAGGGAGTTTAATCTTTTTTCCCTATTTCTCTGGATAGCACTGTAGAGAAGAAGAAGAAAAGTGACCTTGATAGTTACAAACCAATTCATCTTTCGACACCAGGGGTTAGAGTCAACTTTAAGGTCTGTGGACTTCAACTGCCAGAGTTCTCCGGAATTCCCCAAGTCTTAAAGTTGCCAAGGTTGAACCCTCCTGTTCTGCACCAAACCAGGGGTGAATTCATTGTTCGACGTGTGTCATGCAAACCAGACAAATGGCTCACAGCAATTAATTGTGGCAAAGTTGTGCGCGTGTCAAACAAATCGCCACGATGTAAAAACAATGTTGAGACTTTAGAAAGAGTGCAGAGAAGAGCAACAAGGATGATTAAGGGACTGGAGGCTAAAACATATGAAGAATGGTTGCAGGAACTGGGTATATCTAGTTTAATGAAAAGAAGGACTAGGGGAGACATGATAGCAGTCTTCCAATATCTCACGGGCTGCCACAAAGAAGAGGGAGTCAAACTATTCTTCAAAGCACCTGAGGGCAGGACAAGAAGCAATGGGTGGAAACTAATCAAGGAGAGAAGCAACTTAGAACTAAGGAGAAATTTCCTGACAGTTAGAGCAATTAATCAGTGGAACAACTTACCTCCAGAAGTTGTGAATGCTCCAACACTGGAAGTTTTTAAGAAGATGTTGGATAACCATTTGTATGAAGTGGTGTAGGGTTTCCTGCCTAAGCAGGGGGTTCGACTAGAAGACCTCCAAGGTCCCTTCCAACTCTGTTATTCTATTCTATTCTAAATGCAGCTATGGAATCAGATCATCAAGCGCTGTGTAAAATAGTTCTTAAAAGGAGTCTTGTTTTTGTTCTTCTCAGAACAAAACATTTAGAAGGGAAAAAAAACGTTGAAAAGGGATGCTCTCTCATTTCATCACTGAGACCAATTTCAAAGTTAAACAAGCCTCAGGATTATTTTGGAAGAAAACACTGCTGTGCTGCTGGCTTCTGTTACAAGTTGAGCAATCAGTTTTCTTTCATCATGTAACACTGAAAAGTAAATTTTTAGAATCACCGATTTAGGAGGGTAGAGATACATACATTTTTTGAATGTACCATCTCCTCTCATTTAAACACAACTCGTCATCCAATCCTGGGGATTATTTGCAAGCAATTGCCAGATTTGTATTCTGATCTCTCCTTCCACCACCCCCTCCCACCACCCCAAACAAGAAGATGCTTTTCAGCCTCTTTTTTATAATCTGGTTGATTGGCAAATTTGACTGAGAGGAAGTATAATCATGGCTGATTTTGCTTGTTGCTGACTCAAAAGATGCATCAAGGAGTACAAGTAATCCATTTATGCCCGTTCTTGAACTATTTTTTTAAATAAAAATATCCTTAGCTTTCCTTTTATTGTGCATTAGTATTTACATTACAAAGGTCCTGCGTTTCTCTACATTTGGAGTTATAGGCAGAACATCAGAGTCTTTAGGAGAGGATTGAAAAGTTTCCTATACGCTACAAGCAATTATTTCAGGATACTGGAAAAAGATCTAAGAAATTGCAACTTTGCTTCTCCGTTCTGAGGAAGCTTTGGATTTTGATTCAGTAGCAGCGTCCAATGTCATCTTGCAGATATATAAAGATTTTAAATATCATTTAAAAGATATTTAAATGTGGCCATAGATATTCAAAGATGAAACTATTACACCCACTGGAAAACTAAAAATGTTGAGAATCTCTTTAACTTTTTGGATCCTGGACATTGGACTAGCTTACTTATTTTCATCATTCATTCATTTATTCTCACACAAAAGCCATGATCATTTGATGAAGCTGAATTGTTACCGTTTCAATTTTAGGGTATGAGGTACGGTGACTCAGGGGCTTAAAGACACTAGAAATGGTCTCTGCTCCAGCGGTTCAAGTCCTAGCACTATGTGGCAGGGTGACTTCCCATCACTCACCTTGGCTTCTGTCCACCTAACAGTTCGGAAGCATGTTCTATGCGAGTAGATGAATAGGTGGGGAGATGAGTTGGTGCTCTATGCAGGCAGTCAGATTCCTGCTGGCTCTGAACCTTCCCGGCTGCGATGCTCATTTACATGGCGGCTCTGGGGGAGGGAAGGGAGCCTTGGATGACGCTGTGGGAAGAGCAGCTCATCTTTCTTTCTGGTGCAAAACTAGCTCGCCCTCTTGTGGCACACCATGGAAGCATGCAAGCGTGTTCCTGACAGAGCTGGTAAACAAGCAGCCAAACTACTACTCTGCAATAGTAGTTTCCTGGGTTATGTAATAATGCCGTACTCTAATAATAATATTAATTTAAGGGTTTATAATTTTTTTTAAAAAAAATGGTTAGGTAATTTGTTAAAACACTGTGAGTCCGTCAGCTGGAAACCTAACAATCTGTGTTTGAGACCTGAGTGGCACATGGGGTGAGCTCCCGTTACTTGCCCCAGCTCCTGCCCACCTAGCAGTTCAAAAGCAAGCAAATGCGAGTAGATAAACAGATACCACTTTGGTGGGAAGGTATTAACAGCATTCTGTGCCAGCCACATGACCAGAAATGGAGATGAGCAGCGCCCTCTAGAGTCAGACACTACTGCACAGGGGAAACCTTTACCTTTACCTTTTAGCGTCTGATCACTGCTAAACGCCAGGTAAAGAAAGGTCTAGTGGTAAGGGCACGAGAGTAGAAAAAAAGAGACCATGAGTTCTAGTCCTGCCTTAACCATGAAAGCCAGCCGGATGACCTTGGGCCAATCACTCTCAGCCCAACCCTCCTCACAGGGTTGTTGTTATGGGAAAAACAGAAAGAGGAAGGCGTGTCGGATATATTCGCCGCCTTGAGTTATTTGTAAAAATAATAAAGACGGGATGCAATTAAATAAATAAATAAATAAATAAATAAAGTTTGCCTGACTGTATGCAATATACTAAGCTTGCCTACTAATTTAATTCTTTTCGGGTTTCTCACGTTACATTGATCTATAAAATTTGTTGGTTAAATGGACTGGTTTTTGTGGCTGTATCACAAAAAAACTTGCACAAATTCAGACTAACCAAGCTTAAGATACTAAGTGTGACAGGTTCCCACTATGAATTTTGCCTATGGCAGAAGAACTAGGACTAGTTCCCGTGGAAATGAAAGGGGTGGAATTTTAAATTAAATAAGCCCCACCTTACTGTAAAGAGAAAAATAGAGCTTTTTTAGGTGACACTCTGTTTGCCAAGTGTCCCAGCAATTGGTTCTTTTGTATCCAGTGACAACGACCACTCCAGCAAATAAAGGAACTTTAAGCTTTATTACAGGTAGTCCTTGACTTGTCCACAATGGAGCCCAAGATTTCTGTTGTTAAGTGAGACATTTGTTAAGTGAATTTTGCCCCATTTTACGACCTTCCTTGCCACAGTTGCTAAGTGAATCACTGCAGCTGATAAGTTGGTAACACGGTCGTTAAGTGAATCTGGCTTCCCCATGGATTTTGCTTGTCAGAAGGTTGCAAAAGGTGACCACATGGCCCCCGGAATGCTGCAACCATCATAAGTATGAACCAGTTGCCAAGCATCTGAATTTTGATCACATGATCATAGGGATGCTGCAAAGGTCATAAGTGTGAAAAACAGCCATAAATCATTTTTTTCAGTGCCGTTTTAACTTTGAACGGTCACTAAACAAACTGTTGTAAGTCAAGGACTACCTATATTAGCTCAAGCAAACAGATTTAAAAGCATGACATAAAAGCATACATATCAAGCAAGATGAAACCCAAATCTCTTACAAGCTGCCAGCAAAATTATCTCTTTAATAATGACAGCAGAGATACCCCAAGGGTGGCCAGTTTTCACAGTGCACAATGCTAGGTTCTGTGCAAAAGCTCCCCACAAACCCTAAGTTTTTTTTTTCAAAACCTGGCACCAGGACTTCATGGCCCTGCTACGGTCGTGAGACTACAAGATCTGACTTTGGGTGGCATGTAACTCTGGCATGGGAACTACAAATCTGAGATTTTCAGAGTGAGAATAGTTTAGCAGCTACATGAAGGTTCCTCCCCTTCTCCATTAGTCAGTAAACAAGAGTTTAAAAAAAAAAAGCAGGGGAGCTCAGAATGAGCTATAAACTTCTAGATTTTTCTTAATATGAACGAAAAACCAAGATATGTCACCAAACTCCTCAGAATAACAATCATCTTCCTCATTGCCACTGTATACTCAAAAGCCCACTCCCAGGATGTGGGAAGACCTAGGCCTACAAAATATAGATCACAGATTAATTCAAGCTAATTTATCTCAATTTCTTTTCTGTGTTTTTTTCCCTGCTGTTTCAAGATACAATAATTGCTGTTTTGATTTAACAGAGTCTACTGCTAAAAGGAGAAATACGCATTATTCAAAAATCCAAGGCATGTCAAATATCATAATTACCCTATGAGCAGACATCCTTGATTTTATACAAATATATCTACTAAACCTTCACTCAATTTGATTAAGCATGTTGTGGGAACCTAGTCTTGGTCTGTAGCTAAAATTCAATGTCTATGGAGATTCTCAGTCATCCAGGTCATGGTTGTCCCAAAGGTGCTTTTTCAAGAGGCATCTGGACTTTCTGCTTTTTCTTTGAAGACGTTTTGCTTCTCATCCAAGAAGCTTCTTCAGCTCTGACTGGGTGGTGGGGAATGGAAGAATTTATACTCCTAGCAGACAGCTGGTCATTTGCATTCTTTTAGAGAGTTGTTAAGGTCACCTGAAGGTTTATCTGTGTCATCAGGGTAACCTGAGTAGTGCAAATGGGTGTGGAGCAGGGGTGGGTTCCTCCCGGTTCGGACCGGTTCTCCCGAACCAGTAGCAGCCCGCTGGTGACGTCACAATGATGTCACCAAACCAGATCGGTCAGTGCCGGTCCGTGGGGGCTGCCATCTTTTTTTGAATTTTTTTGAATTTTTCCCCCCTTCTGAGCATGCGCAGAAGCCGACTTCCACCACTGTGCATGCGGTCACCATCTTTTTTTCGGCTTTTTTTAAATTTTGGGGGATTTTTGGGGAATTTTTTCCTACTGCGCATGTGCGCGCCCATGAGGCGCGCGCATGCCCACGAGGTGCTTGCACGAGGCGCGGGAGGGAGCAAACCGGCAGCGAGGTAAGTAGGAACCCACCCCTGGTCTGGAGCCTTTTTGGAACTATTGAAAGGACAGTGTTGTAGACTGGAGATAGATGGTGTTGTATCCCTCCCCCTCTGTTGAGAGAGGGCTGTTCAATTTTGACATAGATGGCATCTTTAATCCCTCTTTCAAACCAGCGGTCCTCTCTGTCCAAAATGTGGACTTTGCTGTCTTCAAAAGAGTGACCTGCATCTTTTAAATGCAGATGGACTGCTGAATCTAGTCCTGATGTGTTTGTTCTCCTATGTTGTGCCATGCGCTTATGAAGTGGTTGTTTTGTTTCCCCAATGTACTGATCTGCACATGGCTCACTGCATTATACTGCATATACCACGTTGCTCAGTTTCTGTGGGTGTTTTATCCTTGGGGTGGACAAGCTTCTGCCTTAGTGTATTCTTGGGTTTGAAGTGTTCATGCATGTTATGTTGGCTGAAGATCCTCCTGAGCTTTTCCGATATGCCTGTAACATATGGAATGACAACGTTGCTTCATTTATTGTTCTCATCTCATTTATTGTCTGCAAGGAGTATAAATCCTTCCATTCCCCACCATCCAGTCAGAGCTGAAGAAGCTTCTTGGATGAGAAGCGAAACATCTTCAAAGAAAAACCAGAAAGTCCAGTTGCCTCTTGAAAAAGCACCTTTGGGACTAAAATTCAATGGTTGATTCTCTTAGATACCTCCAGCAGCTGAGAGGAAGAATAGCAACTAGAGAGATTCTTTTCAATAGCAATAGCAGTTAGACTTATATACTGCTTCACAGTGCTTTACAGCCCTCTCTAAGTGGTTTACAGAGCCAGCATGTTGCCCCCAACAATCTGGGTCCTCATTTTACCGACCTCGGAAGGATGGAAGGCTGAGTCAACCTTGAGCCTGTTGAGACTCGAACTGCCAAAATGCTGGCAGTCGGCAGTCAGCAGAATTAGCCTGCAGTACTGCATTCTAACCACTGTGCCACCTCGCCTCTTATCTTTTCAATAACAGCATTCTAGTCGAAGCTGGCTTTGGAAATCCAGAAACAAACAAACTTAAGCAACATGATGGCGCTATGTCAAGGGGGGGGGGAGTAAAAAAAAGGTGAAGCTTTTCTTGCTTGGCAATCAAGTGAGGACTAAAGGATCAGCTGTTAAATTTCTGTAAGCTTTTTTTGCTTTGAAAGACACAGGAACAGAGCCAACTCTTGTTACAAATCTTTTTTTGTGTGTGTGAAGAGCAACAGCAGCTGGATTGGGATAACGGACTTGATGAAACTCATCCAGAAGAGCTACAGCTTAGTAGGAAAATCTTGGCAGAATTGCCACTTCCCCAACCTTAGATTCAGACTGCGAAGAAAGGACACAGTCACCAAGGCTGCAGGAGAACTTCTGACTTTGGGATGGAAAAAAATGGAATGGGACAACTTGACGCAGCCAACTCGCTGTGGCCAACTCACCACGGCCAACTTGCCATGGGACAACTCGGGACAATTTAACAATTCAATTTAATTATTTAATTTATTTTTTTTAAAAAAATCATTTTAATTTTTGTCATTCACATTTCATTCTGTCCCTCCTTTTGCATCCTTTCTTTAAGGATTCTATTCCACCATTTCTTCGATATTACTGTAACTCTTGTCCTACAGCAAGTTGGCTGTGGCAAATTGGCTATGGTGAGTTGGTAGTGGTGAATTGCCACAGACCAGGGGTGTCAAACTCGATTTTATTGAGGGCTGCATCAGGGTTGTGTTTGACTTCAGAGGGCCGGTGTGTGTATGGCTGGGGAGGGGGCGTGGCTGGTGGGGGCGTGGCCATTGTGAGCGTTTGACCCAGGCTCACGATGCATTTTCCCCCCTTCTTTTCTTTCTTTCTACAGTTCTTTACTATAACCATTTTCCTATCTCTTCTACCAGATATTACAGGCAAACATTTATTACTTATTCTTCATACTCCACTAAACTTCTTATTTCTAAATTTATACCCTATTGTTTAATAGTAAATTGCTTATCCAGGCAGAAAAGCTATTTATACTATTCTATTTTTATTATTCAACTAATAATAAAAATACAATAGCATAAATAACACGATAATACAAGATCTAACAGCAGAGGTAAATTTCCAGGATAGTAGCGATAGCAATAGCCCAACAATCTGGGTCCTCATTTTACCCACCTCGGAAGGATGGACGGCTGAGTCAACCTTGAGCCGGTGAGATTTGAACCGCCGAACTGCAGCTAGCAGTCAGCTGAAGTAGCCTGCAGTACTGCACTCTAACCACTGCGCCACCTCGGCTCTTCAATAGAAATGAATAGTAAATAGTATAGTCAATAGTAAATAGAAATGGCTGTCAATTATAGATTGTTGATTGTAGATTAAATAGACCTACAGTATGTAAAATCTGGCATTAAACTGTAGTATTAACATAGGATGTTGCTTGTTTTCTATCCAGATCAGGCACTTACTTCAGGCCACATAATTGTAATCCAGTCCAATCCAGTCCTCCTGCAGCACTCTGCCATAGACCTTGAAAGAAGGGATAGAAATTTAGGAAGGCTATCTTGTGGTTTACTCACTAGCAGTCCATTTCTTTTAATTAGGCCAGCAACCGCAATTCATTCTAAACAATGCTATTTCCACTTAGAGATGATCAGATATCCTCTGGAATATTAAACCCTCTGAGCTCATTGAAATGCTGGAGCAACATCAATATTAGCCCTACCTGGATCACTCTGTGCCTTGAACCCAATCATTGCTGTGACCTTCAGAATAACTTTCTTTCTAATTGAACTTTGACAGCTCTTGGTGTCCGACCCACTAAACCTTGCTATGGGTGTTGTCACATCTGTTTTGCTTTGAATCTGGAGCCCTGTTTTAAACACACTCTTGCCCAATGATTTAGCATTTAGTTCTTGTTTCGGTTCAAGATTTTCTGATTGTGTTTCTGGTACTGCTGTTTGAGACTTAAGATAGGGGAGTCCATCAACTAGACAGCAGCTTAAACATCCGAGTAGGAACTGTTTAGCTTCCTGCTATTTTGCTCTACAGTTTAAGATTCTGTCTTGTTAAAATGCTACTCCTCTTGTAATAGCACCTTCTTCCACACATTGTATCTGCAATTTCTATCTCTTTTTCTGTCAGTCTTTATACCTTTTTGTCTAAAAACAAAGAGAAACAAAGATCCTAATTATACCCACAGTGATTATTCTCTGAAGAAGTCCCCAGTAATTAAATTTTAAAGAAAGAAATTATTTAATGAGCTTTTTTTTTTTGCAGTTACAGCCAAGCAATACATATTCATAGAGATAGTGATTAAGATGAAATGGTTCTAATTTGTATGACTTGATAAAAGCCCTTACTTTACAACTGTATTTTTTTAATAATTGTGTAATTACACGGAGAAGGATCCCTGTAAATATCACTTGTTTCTGAGGAGAATGGAGGATGGAGATATGTTTCTTCCCAAGACGTCTCCAATGCTTCTTATATCAGTTAAAAAGCCAATACTTCTCTTTGAATGTCACAAAAATATGCACACTGGGTTCAAAAATCCAGGTGCTGGTTGTTACTGGTACTTGACTGTTTTTATACTTGATAGCTGGCTTTTTGGAGAAAATGGCCACCTGCTTCTACAGCACTATTTATTTATTTATTTATTTATTTATTTATTTATTTATTTA
>QLTV01001158.1:128458-186616 GCA_003457575.1 Thermophis baileyi | reverse complement strand
GTTGTTTTGCTTGCTTAACAATACAAATTATATTCCTAATCTTTACCCCCTTTTTTCCAGCCATTGATAAAATAAATTCCATGTTTTGTAGTATTTTGTATCTTCTTTCTGTTTAATCTTCAATGTAAGTCTGTCCATTTCTGCACAGTCCAAAATCTTCTTAATTATCTTTTCATCACCCATCTCCTCCCACTTATGACTGTATGACTAACTTGTTGCTTGTATCCTTACGATTTATATTAATATTGTTTCCTGATTGCTTATTTGTACCCTATGACAATCATTGTGTTGTACCTCATGATTCTTGACGAATGTATCGTCTTTTTATGTACACTGAGAGCATATGCACCAAAGACAAATTCCTTGTGTGTCCAATCACACTTGGCCAATAAAGAATTCTATTCTATTCTATTCTATTCTATTCTATTCTATTCTATTCTATTCTATTCTATTCTATTCTATTCTATTCTATTCTATGAACAAGTGGAAAAACAGTTTCCAAAATTAGGTTCCCTGTCTGGTTTTCTCCTCCTTTTCTCAGAAAGCCTTACCTGACTGATTTGCTTCTGACTTCCAACCTGTTTTTTATTTTCATTTAATTTTCACAGACATAAGGCTGCTGTGGATGTAGTAAGGGCTGAAGGATAGCTATTTGGGTTAAATAGGATTCACTTATTATTTTCAGTAATAGGTGAAATGCCTAAAAACTCTAGGAATTTAAAAACTAGGACCTGAATCTTAGGTTAATACTTGCATGCTGAAGATGTTCAAGGAGCAAAATGGAAAACATATTATATTTATTTATTTATTTAGTTTGTCGAACATGTAAAAGATAACAGGTATAAGTATAAACATAAATATGAACATAGTAAATGGATATGAATAAATGGGGGACAGTAGGAAAGGGACGGTAGGCACATTGGTGTGCTTACACATGCCCCTTACAGACCTCTTAGGAATGGGGTGAGGTCAACAGTAGACAGTCTAAGGTTAAAGTTATGGGAGTTTGGGGATGAAACCACAGAGTCAGGTAGTGCATTCCAGGCATTGACCACTCTGTTACTGAAGTCGTATTTTCTGCAATCGAGTTTGGAGCTGTTTACCTTGAGTCTGTATCTATTGTGTTTATTGTATTTATTGTATAAGAAAGTTATAAAGACTAGGTATTTTTTTAAAAGACATTCTATTCCGTTTTGATAGTTGCTTCTACCCTATTTCATTCATACAGCATAACTTTGTATTTATTGTTATCTAGCACAAAGTATTTCTGTCAAACAAATTACCTGCCATGGTTTTGCATCTTCATATTTTGATGATTTATGCCTCACCAAATGTCTATGATTAGATTGAAGTAAGAAGAGAGTATGTAAAGCTTGAGCCAATACAAAGACAGCATTACAGATACTATAGCTGTGCCCAGTCAACTGCACCTCAAAAAGAGACCCAGGAATGTCATCCAGCTTTTCCTCTCCTGTACAAATGTCATTGTCCACTAGGGTCGAACGAGGAGATGGCAATGTACAATCAAACACTTGTTCCCAGAAAAGTGGGAAGAAACCATCTTCTTGAATCCAAGGAGGTTTTATCAACTTCAGGAATTTGCTGTACCCTGAAATTTGCTTTGAGTGAATTGTAAAGAAAATGGCACCATCAAAGAACTGGCGATCCCATTTTCTTTGTATTCCTGTTAATAAATAATCAACCTGGGCAGTCATGATCCATACCTTTGCCAAGGAACTCTGCTCACATTCAGGGCAAACTAAAAATATGATACTAGTTATCCATGCAATTGTCAAAGAGTCTCCAGAGACAATAAAGGTATTGATCTTCTCATCAGCTATACTGTTATAAATATTTGTTGCTTTATCAATCATATCCTGAACTTTATCCCAGCGGGTTAAATATGGAATTCTTTGAATGGAAGCAGAGCAGATTCCATGTTGGGAAAAGAGGGACTCCATGATCAGCAGGAAACGTTCTCCATTCCAATTATCAGTAGTAAAGATCCCAATCCAGGTCCACCCAAAATGTTGAAGCAGTTGGATAATCCCAATGTACTGAGAAGATTCATTGGGGACAATGGAATAAAAGGAAGACGTCCCAGCATTATAACTATCCAGAGGGGTAAATGATCCATAAGTCAGCTAAAACAAAAAAACACATTCTGTAGAAATATATTACCAGGATCATATTCACCTCAGTTTTTCTATTCATGAAAACAATCTTTTGTAAGGCTATTCAGCGAAGTGATTATCATTAATCATTATTTTCTAGAAGGGAGGAAAAAGAATAACTCTGTGATGTCTATTCTTCAAGTGCCTACCTGTGGTATCTTGTATAAGCCTACAATGTCTGCCATGTAGGATGACGTTTCAGAGCTGAGTCCTCCAATAATGGCTATGAGGTTTTTCATGGTGTCACATTTGTAGTTGGGGATAAATTGCTGGGATTTGAAGAGCAGGTCCAGGGTGGTCCGATAGGTCATCATTGGGTGATAATAGTTGTCATGGATATGGAAGCCAAGGGTGACATTAGATAGGATTTGTGGATTCTCATTGATCTCCTTCACAGCAAAGGCCAAGGAAAGGATATGTTGGTAGAATTTTGTTAGTGCCCTGTAAATAAAATGATTTCACTCTTTCAGAAGTTAACTTTAAAGAAGATTTTATGTCTGAACAATAGTAATTGCTATAACTGAATTAAATATATCAATAACCTCTCCTTCTCACCATGTTTAAGATAGGGGCTATTCCTTATCAATTGAGAACTCTGCCACAATGAAATATTTATTCCGTAATTGATATGGTTGCAGAATGAGTCAACGTATTGCCAGTTTCCACAAACTAAAATGTCCTGCTATTCCAAAAAATATATTGTTTTTATATTTTTCCTATCATTTGCAATAACATCTCATAAGGAGATTATAAATTTCAGTTTGCTTGTAGGCTTGATGTTATATAAGAGCCCATGATATTTCTTTCTCCTATATATTGGTAGAATTTTGTTAGTACCCTGTAAATAAAATGATTTCACTCTTTCAGAAGTTAACTTTAAAGAAGATTTTACATCCGAACAATTGTATATCTGTATTAAATATATCAATAATATCTCTCTCTCTCTCTCTCTCTCTCTCTCTCTCTCTCTCTCTCTCTCCTTCTCCCTCTCCCCCCCCCTCTCTCTGTCTCTCTCTCCCTCCCTCCCTCCTTCCCCCCCCTCTCCATGTTTAAGATAGGGCTATTCCATCTCAATTGAGAACTCTGCCAGAATGAAATATTTTCTGTGATTGACATGGTTGCAAAATGAGTCAAAATACTGCCACTTCCCACAAACAAAAATGTCCTACTATTTCAAAAAAATAAATTTTCTCTTCAGTCTTTCCTTCTCAACTTACACTAAGGTTGTATAATGAAATCATGAGTTGCACTTTTCTTGTAGGTTATATAACAGCCCATGATATAGGAGCCGAGGTGGCGCAGTGGTTAGAGTGCAGCACTGCAGGCTACTTCAGCTGACTGCTAGCTGCAGTTCGGCAGTTCAAATCTCACCGGCTCAAGGTTGACTCAGCCTTCCATCCTTCCGAGGTGGGTAAAATGAGGACCCAGATTGTTGGGGGCAATTTGCTGACTCTGTGAACCGCTTAGAGAGGGCTGTAAAGCACTGTAAAGTGGTATATAAGTCTAAGTGCTATTGCTATTGCTATTCACTCTAGCACCTGCTGCTACAATAAATTGGGTTGCCTGGTCTAATTTTGAACACCTGGCAGACAGAATGTACATTTATTAAAAGCTGTCTTGAATTCCAGAGAGATGTAAAAATAACCTCAGAGAGAAAGAGTTCACATTATGCAAGGAAACAATCCATCTTTCCCTATTTCCCTGCGTGCATTAAACTTTCCTAACGGCTACAGAAGAGCAAGATAGAAAATCCATACTCTGGAAATTCAAAAAACTCTTGAGAAAGATGCTTCTGAAATGAAACTTCATTGAAATGGTAATTTATCATAGAAACCATCTCGCCGAGAATGATATCTCCTTTCTGGTACCACTCATACCGAGCAGCTATTGGATCCCCCACATGACATGCTAGTCTATTCATTCTGACTATTGGGATCACAAAAAGAAGAAGAAGAAGAAACATCTGGGCAGCAGAAAGTCTTCCAAAATATGGATGAGTCTGAATTCACTTTAATCAGAATTCTGCATTAACAAATATTATCCGGGCTAAATACACCACTTGAGAGCTTTGCTACTGCTCCTTAGTTATAACAATCATATAGGTCCATCCATGTCCTTTATTTAGATTGCCAAAATACAACTAACATTGTGCTCAAATGAAGGCACCCTGGTACCACCGTGTTCCCCCCAAAATAAGACCCTGTCTTATATATTTTTGAACCCTAAAATAAGTGCTTGGCCTTATTGCCATGCACTCAAAAGCCCGATTGGGCTTATTATCAGGGGATGTCTTATTTTGGGGGAAACAAGGTATGACAAATCACAGTTTGAAATGAAAAAAAAAATTGTAAACTCTGCCCTTTCCAATTGTTACTCTTATTTGCAACTCTCTATGGGACAAAACCTTTAGATGTTTTTTTTTTCCTTCTCACTAATAGAGTTGGTGTTTCTGCTTCAGATGTTTACATCTTAGACCAAGTGAACAAATTACAGTCACTAGAATAATTCTAGTGGAGAGATCATCAATTTTGCTTTGAATGTCATCTATGATTGAAAAAAAAAATGATAAAATGAGTAGTGAAGTAGTAAAAATTAGATGTGATTTTATAATTGTTCAGGCTTTCCTCAGAAGCACTTTTCTTTTTTTTGGGGGGGGGGGAGTTCAGCCAGTGTCAACTTTGCAAACAGATTAATTGTCTCTAGTAATCCAGCTTTTAAAGTACTCCAATTAGAAACACACAAAAGTATTCACATATATTATTCCTACTGTAAAATTTGTGCTTCAATAGAATTGTTTCCCAGTATTTCCTATAGTGAACAAACATTTTTTTTAATGTGGAATTTCAAAAGAAAAGAGTATTGTTGATAGAGGTATGCTCCGTGTGTGAATGTATACATGTGTGTGTTGTGTGTGTATACACACATACATATACACATATACATACATACAAACACACACAACAGATGTGGACAAATTCTTTGAATCATTATCAGAGAATCTTTGTAGGTTTTTAAAATAATGACTATATACTCAAATAAGCACAGGGTGAAGGAAGCCACAGCAATAACCAAACAAAAATAAAGACAGAGAGAAAAGATGAGAGCAAGGAATAATGATATTCTAATATCTCAGATATCATTATTAAATTAAATCTATATAGCACTCAAATTATTGTGTGTGGAAACTTAATTGGCCCAAAACATTGCATCCTAGGACAAAATCTTTTTCAGACAAGGTACTTGACATGAGCTAACTTACAAAACCTGTCCAAAATTTGAGACCCATGACTTTTGTAGAATTGAAAGTTGGCAAATTTTACAAAACGTTTTCTGACATAAGGCAAAATGTCATGAAATATTTTTTGTACTATACTATTCAACGTGCGCTATTTTCAAAGCATGCACACCTCTGTGTCAGGCCTGGAAGCCATCTTTTGCATTGGGCCTTCAGGCCTGCCACATTTACTGCTGTGGGAAACTGGGAGGGGGGATTGTATGGAGCAGGGGTGATATTAGTCCTAATAACATTCCTTTCTCAGAGAGTCAAGGACCTCTTGCCCTGCACCTGGTGGGGTGTGATGGGGAGGCATCCTCAGTTGTGATGGTGCATTGATTGGACCATGTGATGGACATGTGGGTGCTGGGGCAGGGACTTGAACTTTCTTTTGGGTGGTGAAAACCTGGAAGCTCTCAGATTCGGGTTTTCCCAGATGTGCCAATATGACATCTCTAATAAAATGGAACTTTGAGGAACTTCAAGCCTCAGAGTTTTCTTTCGTTGGGGGTTTTACTTGGAACCCTGACTATCTCTTTAAATTTTTAAGAAGTTTCCCAATGAAGGAATTCATTGGAAGCTCTTTTATTATTGAAGCCATTGAGGAATCTGATAAGGAAATATCTCTGAAAGAATGACCGAACAGGTCATGAATGTATTTTATATTCTGAATTAAGATAGTTAAACCCAATATTTCATCTTTCTTTCTGTGTAGATCCAAGTGTGTAGATTATTATTATTTTTTTAATCTATTTGTTAACATCAGCACTTTCCTTCCAAAGATTAGGTTAGCCCTGACCCTGTTGGTTTTGAGGGCTCATTGGTGCTCTCTGAGCTTGGTTGTTTCCTTGCAGACATTTCCTTTATTGGTACATGCTGGTTTTTTCTAAAGCTCTGATTATCTGGTTCTGTCCATCGGTCTGGAGTCCTGAATATGTGAAGGGTCCATTCTCCTGACTGTATTAACAACCATTTGTTGTGACATCCTATAACTTTACAGAAATATAGACACTCCTCACCCACTTCCCTCTGGGCAGGGAAAGTACCAGGGGTGGGTTCCTCCTGGTTTGGACTGGATCGCCCGAACTGTTAGTGACCCGCTGGTGATGTCATGGATCCGGTTCGGTCGGTGCCGGTCCGTGGGCGCCGCCATCTTTTTTTGGGAATTTTCTGTGAATTTTTGAAGGTTTTTTCCTCTTCTGCTGCTTGAAAAAGGGCCCTCCCACCCGCCCCCGGGTTTATACCGACCTTTATTCCTTTGCCCGAAGCACAGCTGATCAGCTCCTCAGCTGTGTTTTGGGCTGATTTTAAACTACTGAGCATGTACGGAAGCAAAATTGCGCAAGGGAACGCGATGTGAACCGGTGGGGAAGGTAAGTGGAACCCACCCCTGGAAAGTACATATGTCATGAGGGTCATCTATAGGTTGCTAAGTCAGGATATTGCTAGTACTAATGATGTTACCTAGATTGGGTAATGAAACATATGCCAGAAAACAGCAAAGCTCAGAGACCATCATTTCAACCCTGAGCTACAAATATTCTCCTTTATTGGTACCCTATTCTCTGTAAGTACATGTCCCCGTATTCTATATTCTGAATTAAAATAGTTAAATCCAATCTCCCATTCGATTCAGATTACGGAGTTGGAACGGACCTTGCAGGTCATCTAGTCCAGCGGTCACCAACTGGTGGTCCGTGGACCACTGGTGGTCCGCGAGAAAACTTTGGTGGTCCGTAGAAAAATTATTTGCATTTTTTATATTGCACTAAATCAGGGGTCCTCAAACTACAGCCCCTGGGCTGGATACATGCAATGAACATTTGTGTTGCTGCAGAGAGTCTCCCCCTTCAGGGTCTTTTTATGTGGGTCAGAGGGGGGGAGAACTTCTGACTTGGGGTCTGCTTCAGCCTCCTGGTGCAGGGCTTTGGGAGAAGGCTGGAGGGAAGCGCCACTGGTGGCAAAGAGCTGGAGGGCCTTGTTCCAGTGGGACTGCAACATGGCCTGGAACTGGCTGACCATCTCAGCCCCCTGAGCCTCCAGGCACTGGTACTTGGCCTTGCACTCCCACAGGTCTTCCCTCTGCTTGGAAAGCCTATGCTCGAAGTCTTCAGTGAGGTGCTCCTGCTGAGCCTCCTTCTCGGTCAGATCCAATTTGAACTGAGCCAGCTGTTTTGCCAACTCTTTCTCATGGTGGCTTCTTAGCTCCAACAACTGCTTCCTGTTGGGGTCCTAAAGAGCCTGAGCGGGCGAGGAGTGGCTGGGAGGGGAGGGGCAGGTAGAGACTGGCGAGGCACCCCTTGACGTGAGTGACATCGAGTTGGGCACGCCCACCCAGTCACATGACCACCTAGCTACGCCCACCCAGCCGGTCATTAGGCAGATCATATTAGTGGTCCACGGGATTTAAAATTATGAATTTGGTGGTCCCTGAGGTCCGAAAGGTTGGTGACCCCTGATCTAGTCCAACTCCCCGCCCAAGCAGGAGACCCTACACCAGTGATGGCAAACCTTTTTCTTCTTGCATGCTAAAAATGGGAGTGCGTGCTAGCGTGTGCGTGTGCCTGCAAACAACCCCCCACGCGCACCACACTGCGCATGCGTGCATCCCCACACATGCCCCCCCCCCGTTGGGCCATTTTTCACCATCAGGCTTCCCTGAAGCCTCTGGAGTGCGAAAAATGGCCCAACAGGCAAACCGGAATTTTGAAAAAATGGACTTCTGGTTTGCCCGTTGGGCCATTTTTTGCCCTTCCAGAGGCTTCAGGAGGCTTCGCTGAAGCCTGGGAAGGGCAAAAATGGCCTTTTCCAAGGCTGAAAACA
The DNA here is from genome assembly GCA_003457575.1 of Thermophis baileyi. Classification (NCBI taxonomy): domain Eukaryota; kingdom Metazoa; phylum Chordata; class Lepidosauria; order Squamata; family Dipsadidae; genus Thermophis; species Thermophis baileyi. The sequence continues at coordinate 178,345 of QLTV01001158.1, read as the reverse complement.
AGCTGGCCAGCGCACACATGCGCACTGGAGCTAACATAGGGCAACGCCTCACATGCTCTCAGATATGGCTCCGCGTGCCACCTGTGGCACGCATGCCATATGTTCGCCATCACAGCCCTACACCATTTCTGACAAATGGCAGTCCAATCTCTTCTTGAAAGTCTCCAGTGATAAAGCTCCCACAACTTCCAAAGACAATCTGTTCCATTGTGTTGTGGCCTGCCAGCGACCCGTGCAGCTGGTTGTGGACTCCGACAGCGAAGAGGCTGTTGTGGTGATGCGCCAGCAGCCTGTGCAGCTGGTACCTGAGTCGGACAGTGAGGAGGTTGGTGGGGACTCGGTGCCAGAGGCGGAGATTCAGCCAGGGCCTTCAGAACCTCCAGAAACTCCCATCAGTGACGAGGAAGAAGAGGAGGAGCCTATTCTTAATGCACGGGCACACAGAGCTGCTAAGAGGCAGCTAAGAGGAATGGTTACTCAGGAGGAGGTCTCCTCGGGAGTAAGGCTTTGGGCTAATTGGCCACTCCCTTAGCCTATTTAAGTAGTGACCACGCTCAACCACGTTGCAGGAAACAACTCCGTTCATTCCACGTATGCCTTGGTCTTTGAAACTTCTGTTCGGCTCTTGATTCCAAACGGCATTACTTTTCCTGCTCATAAGTCTGGGCTTTCTGCCAACTTCAGTAAGTTCGAGTGCCTGTTATCAGATAGCCTAATTCGTTGGACTTTGATTCTTTGTGCTTGGACTCTTGCCAACTGTTAAGACGTTAATTAACAGTTGGTGCACCAAAAGGACTTATTTATGATTTCAAGGACTTTAACAAACATGACTGCAAAGAGAGTATTAGTAGTTTAAAGAGTATTAAACAAGGTTTGTTGGTACGTTGCTTGTGTTATTTTTCTCGGCAGCTGGGACAGAACAGTTTGTTTCCTGCCCCAAACAAACAAACCTTGATCACAATGGAGCAGCTGCATGCCGAGAACGCGCAGCTCCAGCAGCAGTTAGCTTTGATGGCTGACCAGCTGGCTCAGCTTCAAGCCCGGATGGCCTATTTACATTTTAAAGATCTATCTATATAACAACTATCTCCTCCTCCTCCTCCTCCTCCTCCTCCTCCTCCTCCTCCTCCTCCTCCTCCTCCTCCTCCTCCTCCTCCTCCTCGGAGAAACTGCCTGGTAGCTGTGCCGGACAAGTTTTCTGGTAATTTAGAAATGTTTCCAGCTTTCCTTGGACAATGCCAGTTATTTATGAGTTTGCGAGCTGAGGACTTTCCAAATGACCGGGACAAAGTAGGCTTCATTATCAGCTTGCTTTCCGGCTCTGCAGCTCGTTGGGCCACACCCCTGTTGGTCCACAACAGTCTGTTGCTCAATGATTTTCAGGGGTTCTGTGAGCACTTACAGCAAATGTATGAGGACCCTATTAAAGCACAAACTGCCACCAGATGTTTAAAGGCCTTAAAGCAAGGACGGCAATCCCTCCAGGAATGCATCAGCCAGTTCCGGTTGTTAAGCCAGGACTCGGCCTGGAATGAGGCAGCACTTCTGGATGCCTTCCAGGATGGCTTATCGGAGGCATTGCAAGATGAGTTGGCTCACATGGACATTCCTCCAACTCTTAATGATATGGTTCGCCTGTGCCTACGCATTGATGCGAGGTTACAGAGACAGACCCCTCGTCGTGCTGTCCAGGAACCTCATGAGACCCCAGTGGAATGTGAGACCCTGGCTCCAAGGGAGGAGCCCATGGAACTCAGTGCAGCCAGACCCCATTGCTGAGAAGGACAGACGATGGGCAGGGGGGTTGTGCTTATACTGTGGGGAGCCTGGACACTTTGCCGTCTCTTGCCCCAAGAAGCGACGAGGGGCGTCAGATCCTGGCCTTGCACCACAGTCGCAGCCTACCCTGTCGGGAAACGGCTGGCACCTGATCTAGGGGAGACTCTGGGTCGGGCACGTACCAGCACTGGCTCACGCCCTGCAGACGTGGATCCTGGCCGGCCTCGTCACTTGATTTTGGACATCAAAGTTTTCGTGGCCAACAACCCTCAAGGGATTCCTGCCCATGCCTTGGTGGACTCCTGAGCGACCACTAATTTCATGGACGAGGGATTTGCTACCCATTTTGCCATCCCTCTGTGTCCAGTGGATCCTCCCATGCTCGTCGAGACCATTGATGGTCGGGTACTTCTGTCTGGCCCAATTAAGGCCGCCACGCAGCCCGTGCACCTGACCATTGGTAAGCATGAGGAGGCCATCCAATTTTATGTCACGTCCGGATTACATTTCCCGATGGTTTTGGGGCTGGCTTGGCTGCGGACTCATGATTCACACATCCTGTGGTCCCAGAATTTCATGTCGTTCCCGAGCCTGTAATGCGTGGATCATACACGCCAAGTCTGCACAGGCCAGGTGAAGGGTCCACCTGAGGTGTCTTTACTGGCCAACCTTTTGGACTTCGCGGACGTTTTTAGTGAGAAAGAGGCAGACCAGTTGCCCCCACACCGGCCGTACAATTGCCCCATTGACTTAGTCCCAGATGCACCGCTCCCTGCAGGGCGGTTGTATTCTATGTCGGACCCTGAATTGGCCACGTTACAGGACATTGTGGACAAAAACCTGGCCCGGGGTTTTATCCAGCCCTTGTCCTCACCCTTGTCCGCTCCTGTCCTCTTTGTGAAGAAAAAGACCGGAGACTTGCACCTGTGCTGCAATTACCGTAAACTTAACGCCATTACGGTGCATAACCGGCATCCTTTGCCCTTGATCCCTGAACTCTTGGAGAGACTCCGGGCGGCTACCATGTTTGCCAAGTTGGACCTGCGTGGCGCTTACAATCTGGTTCAGGTCCAAGAAGGGGATGAGTGGAAGACAGCGTTCGGCACCCGGTATGGCCATTTTGAATATACGGTCATGCCGTTTGGATTAACGAACGCTCCCGCTGTCTTCCAGCACTTCATGAATGACATTTTCCGGGATCTTTTGGACCAGTTTGTTGTGGTCTATCTTGATGATATCTTGATCTATTCAACATCCCCGAAAAGTCATCTGCAACATCTCCGCCTGGTCTTGCAACGGCTTTGTGAACACCAACTCTATGCGAAGCTGGAGAAATGTCAATTTTACCAGACAACTATTGACTTCTTAGGCCATCGCATTACTCCAGAGGGCATAGCAATGGATCGGGGCAAGGTCGAGGCGTTGAGAAGTTGGCAACCTCCTCATCAAGTGAAAGATGTCCAGCGACTCCTGGGGTTCGCCAATTATTACAGGACGTTCATCCTTGGCTTCGCCACTTTGACCACACCCCTCACTCGGCTCCTGCAAAAGAAAGTCCCATTCTGGTGGGGCGCCCCCGAGCAGCAGGCGTTCCTGGCCTTAAAGGAGGCCTTCACGAAAGAGCCAATTTTGAAGCATCCCGACCCTCACTGTCTGTTTGTGGTGGAAGCGGACGCGTCGGATATCGCAGTCAGAGCGGTGCTACTCCAGGCTCACATGGATGGCGGTACTCTTTTCCCTTGCACATACTATTCCCAGAAATTGAATCCTTCCGAGCGCAATTACACCATCTGGGAAAAAGAGCTACTGGCCATTAAGACCGCATTCGAGACCTGGAGACATCACCTCAAGGGGGCCCGACATCAAGTGGAAGTCTGGACGGACCACAAGAATCTGGAGTTTCTGCAGACCGCGCAGAAACTCAATCAACGATAGATCCGGTAGTCCTTCTTTTTTGCCCGCTTCAACTTCAAGGTCACGTACATCCCGAGTAGGTGCAACCAATGAGTGGATGCGCTCTCGAGGAAGCCTGAGTATGCCTACGTCGAGGACCCGCTTCTGCCTCAGACTATTCTGCCCGTCGAGTCTTTCGCTGCCATCCATGAACCTATCGACTTACGGGCACAGATCCAGGAGGCACAGAGGCAGGACGCGTACGACAACCTCCGGAAGCATGACATAGGGCCCGATTCTCCCTGGATGTTTTCCGACGACCTCTTGAGACACTGGGAGAAACTGTACGTCCCATCGGGGCCGCTCTGGGGTCTTATCTTGTCCCAGTGCCACGACAACCCCGCGGCGGGACATTTCGGCCTTTTTAAGACCCTCAACCTGGTGTCGCGGACTTTCTGGTGGCCTCGTCTCCGCCACGATGTCCAGTCGTATGTGACCTCCTGTGTCTGCTGCCGATAGGCCACATTGGCTACGGGAGCTCCCCCTGGACTGCTTCAGCCCTTGCCGACACCAGAGAGACCCTGGGGTGCCATCTCGATGGACTTTCTCACGGATTTTCCCCCGTCTGCTGGCTTCACGACTGTGTTCATGGTGGTGGACATGCTGATGAAGATGGCGCATTTCATCCCGTGTTGAGGATTACCGACAGCTCGCACCACCGCCCACATGTTCATCCAGCATGTCTTTCAGCTACATGGCCTACCGGATAGAGGGGCCCAATTCACCACCCAGTTTTGGAAGAGGCTAATGACGGCCTTAGACATCCAGATTTGCCTGCCATCGGCTCATCACCCCAAAACCGACGGCAGCACGGAAAAGGTCATAGGAATATTGGAGCAATATCTGCGCTGCTTTGTTAATCAGCAACAGGAGAATTGGGCAGAGTACTTAGCATTCGTGGAGTTTGCTTTTAATAATTCCCAACACACCTCCACTCAGACGACCCCTTTCCTAGCCAACTTGGGCTATCACCCCCGGTTCTTCCTGCTCACGCCCCTTGACTCCCCAGTTCCGGCAGCAGATGAATTTGTGACAGAGCTGCAGTCCGTTCATCAGTTGGTGAAGCGCTACTTAACCAAGGCTAAGGACGATTATAAAAGGGTTGCAGACCGCTCTCGGCGGGCAACACCACTGTTGGCTGTGGGGGATCGAGTGTGGCTGTTGACCAAGCATCTCCCCTCAGACCAGCCGGTCCGAAAACTGGACCATCATTACATTGGTCCTTTCCCTGGTGGTCATCTATCCAGTGGCCTACCACCTGACCTTGCCTCGGTTGCTAAGGGTCCATCCTGTGTTTCATCGGTCCCTCCTTGTTCCCAAATGGCCCGCCTGTCCACTCCACCAACTTGATCATCCCCAGCTGGTGCCCCATGATGGAGATGAACTGCCCAAGTATGAGGTCGCCAGCATTCGAGACTCCCGGTGGATGAAGGGCCGGTTCCAGTACCTCATCAAGTGGAAGGGGTATGGGCCAGAAGACTTCACCTGGGAGGATGCGACCTCCATCCATGCTTCAGATCTTGTTCGCGCCTTTCACAAGCAGTTCCCGTCCCGACCGCATCCGGACCAACAGACCCAGGGGAAGGCCCTGCAGTGAGGGATAGTGTTGTGGCCCGCAAGCGACCCGTGCAGCTGGTTGCGAACTCCGACAGTGAAGAGGCTGTTGTGGTGATGCGCCAGCGGCCTGTGCAGCTGGTACCTGAGTCGGACAGTGAGGAGGTTGGTGGGGACTCGGTGCCAGAGGTGGAGATTCAGCCAGGGCCTTCAGAACCTCCATAAGCTCCCATCAGTGACGAGGAAGAAGAGGAGGAGCCTATTCTTAATGCACGGGCACACAGAGCTGCTAAGAGGCAGCTAAGAGGAATGGTTACTCAGGAGGAGGTCTCCTCGGGAGTAAGGCTTTGGGCTAATTGGCCACTCCCTTAGCCTATTTAAGTAGTGACCACACTCAACCACGTTGCAAGAAACAACTCCGTTCATTCCACATATTGCCTTGGTCTTTGAAACTTCTGTTCGGCTCTTGATTCCAAACGGCATTACTTTTCCTGCTCATAAGTCTGGGCTTTCTGCCAACTTCAGTAAGTTCGAGTGCCTGTTATCAGATAGCCTAATTCGTTGGACTTCTTTGATTCTTTGTGCTTGGACTCTTGCCAACTGTTAAGACGTTAATTAACAGTTGGTGCACTGAAAGGACTTATTTATGATTTCAAGGACTTTAACAAACACGACTGCTAAGAGAGTATTAGTAGTTTAAAGTGTATTAAACAAGGTTTGTTGGTACGATGCTTGTGTTGTTTTTCTCGGTTCGGCAGCTGGGACAGAACACATTGGTTATTATTCTCACTGTCAGAAAGTTTCTCCTTATTTCCAGGTTGAATCTCTCTTTGTTTGGTTTCCATCTATTATTCCTTGTCTGGCCTTAGGTGCTTTGGAGAATAGCTTGACCCCTTCATCTCTGTGGCAGCCCCTCAAATATTGGAACACTGCTATCATGTCTCCTCTGGTACTTCTCTTCACTAGACTAGCCATGCCACGTTCCTGTAACCATTCTTCATTTAGTCTCCAGTCCCCTAATCATCCTGGTTGCTCTTCTCTGAACTTTTTCTAGAGTCTCAACATCTTTTTTTATAGTGTGGTGACCAAAACTGGATGCAGTATTCTAGGTGTGGTCTTACTAAGGCTTTATAGAGTAGTATTAGTACCTCACTTGATCTTGATTGTATCCCTCTGTTAATGCAATTTAGGATTGCATTGGCTTTTTGGCTGCCGCCGCACACCGCTGGCTCATATTTATCTGGTTGTCCACTAAGACTCCAAGATCCCTCTCACAGTTACTGCTATTAAGTCTGGTTTCACCCAGTCTATATGTGTACTTTTTTGGTTTTTCTTGCCTAAGTGAAGGACTTTACTCTACATTGAATTTCATTTTGTTAGATAGGGCCTAGTGTTCAAGTCTGTCAAGATCTATCTGGATCTTGAGCCAATCTTCTATACATAATCTTTTTTTCTGTTTCCATGTTTGCATATTATTGTAAAAAATCACCAGATTTTTAAAATTATTTTTTATTTCAGAAAGAAGGGAAACACTTTGTCAAATTGACAATTAACAAGTAGATGCTTTTTTTTTTAAGGCCAGCTAGGAGAAAATATTTTAATAGATAATTAAGTCTTCCTGGGATTGGTCCAAAATACTGTCATGTGTTTGTTTATTTGCTCAAAGCTCCAGAGATTTTCTGGAAAGCAGTGAAAAGTAGAAAGCAAATTTGAAAGAGGTTATAAACTAATCATGATTGAATGGAGAGCTTGGGGTGGAGGGAAGAGTCAAACAGGTCTATTAGGTTTATTTCCTCCAGCATCTGTTGTTTCTTTTATCAGACCAATTTCAAATTTGAGTTGTAGAAGTTTCAGTCATTTTTCAAGCACATCTCTGTATTCCATTGAAGCGAAAAGTTTAGATTGATGCTTTGGTCTTTGGACGTGTGTTGGGAAGATCCAGTATGCTAGGTCAGATCCATTGGTGTGGATTGATATGTTGGAGACCTCTTTGGGAAGATGTTTTGGCTGTTGATGTACTATTCTTTCTTATGTTCCCCGTGATGAAAGTGAACGCACTCAAGTGCCCAGAGGTTGATCCTTTTCCAGTTCCACATGAATGGTACCAACCAGGTGATCTCCTTATTGGAGGGATGGCTTCACAGATCATCTATGCTTTTAGTGAGCATTCATTTCATGAACATCCATCTCAGGAGCTATATGAATTTTCAGAGTAAGCAAATCTCACACTTTTTTTCGCCTAATGATTCCTTGTTTCTTTTCTTCAGTTTTTCTAGCTGACCACATCTATTTCTATGAAAAAAGGTGCCTAAAGAAAGCAGATGAAAGCTTAATCAGATCCTAAGAGGTCTGTAAGGGGCATGCATAAGTGCACCAGCGTGCCTACCGTTCCTGTCCTAAAGTCCCCATGTATTCGAAAAATATGTACTCAAAACTATGTTTGTACTTATTATATACTCATATTAATATTTATACTTTACCTGTAATCATATACATGCTTGACAAAATAAAGAAATAAATAAATAAAATAAATAAAAAGTAATCGCTTTAGTTTCTGAGAGTTTCTGGCTGTAGGTTAAATAAGATTTTGTTTCCCATCAATTTTATTTTAAATAAAATGTTATGTAGGCTAAACATGATGGCTAAATAGCTAGATTGCAAATCCCTAAGAAAGGGGATATAATAAAATGGGCATTTTTTTAAAAAAAAAATATGGTCCCCTTATTAAATAAAAGAATAGAATTATTTTTTTTTCCAGGAAGAGAAATATATCCATAAGAAGGAGCATTAACATCAAATATAGATAAGTTTATTTGAAAGATAAAATGTAGAATTACAAATATATTTGGAGAGTTCAAGGCAGAGTTAGCCCATGGTAAGATTGATAAATTTAAATAAATGAACGTATGAATGAATGAAGGAACGAACGTATGAACGTATGAACGTATTGTTGGCAGAACTGAAATCCGGTGAAAGTCTCTTGACTGGGGTTCATTGCACAATCAATCAATCAATCAATCAATCAATCAATAAACAAACAAACAAACAAACAAACTTCTCAGTACTTTTCTATGCATTGTACAATTGTTTCATGAAAGACTTTCTTTATTCGCAGTGTGATTACAAAATTCTACCAGCATGTCCTTTCCTTGGCCTTTGCTGTCAAGGAGATCAATGAGAACCCACAAATCTTGCCCAATGTTACCCTTGGATTCCACATCTATGACAGCTACAACAATCCTAAAATGACCTATCGGACCACTCTGGACTTACTTTTCAAATCAGATAGATTTCTCCCCAACTACAAATGTGGACTTCAGAAAATTCTTCTGGCCATCATTGGAGGACTTGGATCAGATACTTCATCCCATATGGCAGAAATTCTGGAGTTCTACAAAATTCCACAGGTGGGTTCAGGGGTGAGGGAATTTATCTTGTTTCTGTTAATTGATTTAATGACTTAATCAATTGATTAAGCGTGCCCAAGAGAATCCTTAAGTCTTCATTCTCATAAATTTCATCTAAGACTTAACAAGTGATTCAAAATAAAAGTTAGATTTCTTGGTGCGGAATGGAACAACTCACTGTAGCCAACTCATCATAGCCAACTCACCATGGCCAAAGTGAAGCAGGACAACTCACCACAGGACAATTCAATAATTCAATTTGTCTGTAACTCCTCTGTACCACGTCTTGATGTTTTCTTTTAGCTCACATATGGATCATTTCCCCTGGAGGAAATTGATAACTGTCAATCATCTTCACTTTACTTTATGGCCCCAAATGAGGTTCCTCAATATATCGGGATTATCCGATTGCTTCAGCGTTTTGGATGGAAATGGATTGGGCTCTTTGCTGCAGACACCGAGAGCGGAGAACATTTTTTGCAGAAATTGGAGCCGTTGTTTTCTGAGCATGGAATTTGCTTGGCTTTCACACAAAGATTTCCAAAATTATTCTGTTTGGGTGACTTGGGCAAATTTAGCGATATAATGTTTAGCTTTCATACACACTTCACAGATGTTAAAACAAATACATATATCATCTATGGAGAATCTTTTACACTTGCATGGCTCACAGCACTCAAATCTGTATGGGATGCTGCAAATAAGGGAAATGCATCATTAAGCAAGGTGTGGATCACCACCAGCCAAATTGATTTCATGCTACCAGGATCCCAAAGGGGTTGGAATCTCCAATTTTATGATGGGGCCATTGCCTTTCAAATCCATTCAAGGGAAAATCTGGAATTCGAGGACTTTCTTCAGTCCATTAAACCATATTCAATCCATGGAGATGGATTTCGAAACCATTTTTGGGAGCAAGCATTCGATTGTTTCCTTCCTAACTCAGAATTGTCATCAATGGACAGACAAAAATGCACTGGGAATGAAGAACTGGGAAATCTTCCTGGATCTATATTTCAATTGCAGATGACAGGTCACAGCTACAGCATCTATAATGGAGTTTATTCTGTGTTTCATTCTTTGCATAGCATGCTATCCAAGAGATCCAATCTGAAAAAAATCTTGGCAGATAAAATCACTGAATCTCCAGAACTACAGCCTTTTAGGGTAACATATCTCCAGCAAAGTTTTTCTTTTCTTTTCAATGAAGAACTTATTTCAGAATAATTTAGCTCACAAAATGAGCTAAGCTTTAATTCCAGGCACAATCTATTGTTCAAATTGATATGATAAAAACAGTTATTGACCTTGTCTGCTCCAATTAGATTAAACTTAAGTTTCTTCTCAAGAAAGATTGCACCACACAATTCTGTATATGTTATTCACTGATAGGTTGACTTTTTGCTCCTTTGTGGAAAACTGCATATACAATAGTTCTGTGTTTTGTGTTGGCATTTTGTTCAATGAAACTGAATAACCAGTTTGGGAACTAAAACATGGAATTTTTAACATGTTGATTTCTCTTATTGTTAATTCAACTTCATTACTTTCTTTTTCTCTTTCAAGTAGCTCCACCCATTTCTTCAAGGCATTTCTTTCAACAACTCAGCAAGAGAAGAAGTGTCTTTTAATGAGAAGAGGGAAGTTGCAGGTGGATTTAGCATCATCAATATGATCACTTTTCCAAACAGGTCCATCCAGAGTGTGATAGTTGGAAGGCTAGATCCTGATGCATCTTATGGAAATGAATTGATCATTAATGAAAATCTGATAGAATGGCACAAAGGTTTTAATCAGGTATGGAACTGCATAAATGTAGAGTATTTTTTTTACAACTTCTTTAAATAATGGAAAGATTTCAGTTAAAATGTCTCCAACTGAACTCTGCTGGTCATTATTCTCTTTATAGATTGGCTAGTTGACTGTATTTTCAGCTCATGAAAAAGCTGAATAACTTGGCAATTACCTGTGCAAATTTTTTCATATTATGAGCAGGTTCTTCCAGTTTCTCTGTGCAATGAATACTGCCGCCCTGGATATTGGAAGAGAAAATCTGAAAAGAAAAGTTTCTGCTGCTACGATTGTGTTCCATGTCAAAAGGGGAAGATTTCAAGCAAGTTAGGTCAGTTATGAACTTCTATAAATATTTGAAAACATTGGCCAGCAAAGGAATTGTTTCATCAAACATTACAATTGGTTCAGCTGCGCATATATATTTCTTACTAAAATTGAAGTTTTCTAGCCTATAAAGCAAGGAATATGGGTAACCCCTAAAAATCTCAGTTATTAATAACCTCAGTTAGTAATAATCACCCAGTTTTTAAAATAATTCCGTGTTTCTCCAAAATGACAACCCACCTTGAAAAGAAGCCCTATCATGTTTTTGAGCGCATGCCATCAAATTAAGCCCCACCCACAAAATTAGCCCTAATTAAGACCCCACCCACCCCGGGGCGAGGCACACAGGTAAAAAATAAGATAGGATGGGGATGGGGGGTTGTGGAGCTACTCTACTTACCAGGCCACGCACACCCTGACACCTGCCTTGCCTTCTTCTGTGGCCGCTTCTTCTGTGGCCTCTTGCCACCACTCGCACACATCGCCCCGACCTCTGTTTTGCCTTCAGATAATAGAGCTCTGCAAATGCCTTCCAGAAGGCATCGAACCGGAGCTCTATTATTGGCTGCAGAGGGCTTTCCGGAAGGCATCTGAAGGTGAAACAGAGGCTGGGGCGATGCGTCTGAGTGGCGGCAAGCGGCCGCAGAAGAAGTGGGCCAGCAGCGGGCTCCTGCTGGGTGGGGCTGTCGGTGCTGTCGGTGCCACTGCCATGAGATGAGTCAATAATTAGAACCCTAAGCCTAAGGAGGCCTAGCCATTTTTTCGGGAGTCAAAAGAAAATAAGACCCGGCCTTCTTTTTGGAGAAACACGGTATATCCTGCCGAATTGCAATAGCACTTAGACTTAAATACCACTTTACAGTGCTTTCTAAGCGGTTTACAGAGTCAGCATATTGCCCCCAACAATTTGAGTCCTCATTTTACCAACCTTGGAAGGATGGAAGGCTGAATCAACCTTGAGCCTAGTGGGATTTGAACTGCCAAATTGCAGGCATCCGGCAGTCAGCAGAAGTAGCCTGCAGTACTGCACTCTAACCACTGCACCACTGAGGAATCCTGTAAACCACACAAAATCTCTTCTGTTATAGCAAACATATATGTTTTTGCCAAAGATATAAGAATACAGAGTGGGATACAAACATGATTAATTTTTGGAGGTCCTGCAGATCTCATTGGTGGACCAAGAATGTATAGTGATCCAACAATATATATTATATGGTGGTCATCCAAAGTATTGTGTGGCGATATAATGCTTATGGAGGGGGAGAAAAATTGAACATTATCTAATTAATTGTTGTAAAATTAAATGGAAAAGTTCAGTATTCAACATGATAAAGGTTTTTATATTGAGGACACTTTAAACCAGTGTATATTGTATGAAATCCTTCAATTTTTTATGACAGTGTCTACAAATAAATTGTTTCATCAAAGTTATTTATTATTAAGGATGATTCTGTTGTGCATGAAGTGCTGCTAACTAATGTTAATCTTATTTAGTAATATCCCCCAAATTCGAAAATATCATAGTAGCTTTCAAGATCTTGAGAGCACCATGTGAAATCCTGGATGTTCACTTCCTCCAAATTTCAATCAAATATAAACTGGGGTATTAAAAGAAAGGAAAGGAAATAATTATTTTTAATTCATTTTAGATATAGAGTTTTCATTTGGAAACTACCGTATTTTTCGGAGTATAAGACGCACCTTTTTACTCCCAAAAAGAGGGTGAAAACTTGGGTGTGTCTTATACACCGAATGTAGCCCCACCCAGCCACCCCCACCCTTTGGTCTCTGCCTCCCAGCAATTTACCTCCTTGCAGCAAACAGCACAGAGCCTGATTAGCAGAAGCAACTGATTATCGGCCTCCCGACCATCAGCTGAGAGGCTGCAGGCCGGCCCACTGCTAAAATGAAAGTGAAACTAGAACTGCAAGGAGGCAAATTGCTGGGAGGCAGAATTTTATTTTCTTGTGCTAATCACTGCTGAAACTGGCTGTTTGTTGTTTGCTGCAAGGAGGTAAGTCAATAACTATAAATGCCAATCTGAAATGTAACAGTGTCCTGTTTTAGTATTAAAATAAGGCAGCTGAGTTAAACCCTGACTTAGTCATGTTTGGAGTAGATCTATTTAAATAATTGGGAGGAGATAGTGTGACTACATTTAAGAAAACTTTCTGGCATTAATATACTGCCATAATGTACATTTCTCCAATTCTTTGCTATTTCTATGGGTCAGGCACACATGCACAGAAATACACAGCAAACAGTGTATATCATCTGTGCTGTTTGCTGTTTGCTGGGAGGCAAATTGCTGGGAGGCAGAGGCAGATTTTTTTTCCTTGTTTTCCTCCCCCAAAACTAAGGTGCGTCTTATACTCCGGTGCATCTTATACTCCGAAAAATACGGTATATATACATACCCTGTAGAAGAATTGGGGACTTGTTTGTTTGAGGGTGAAGGTTCATTCTCCTAGCTTGTGGCTTGGTTTCCAAACATTTCATAACCAGACTAGGTAACATTTTCAGTGGCGTTAAATCACATTGACATTCCCTAAATTCCACTGAAGATGTTACTTAGTCTGGTAACGGAATGTATGGAAACCAACCCACAAGCTCGGAAAATAAACCTTCACCCTCATCCTACACCTGAGCTACAGCTATTCATCACTATTGCAAAATTCTTTGTTTATTTAGTTGTCTGTTTGTTAAATTTGTTTGTCACCCAGGTTGCCACAAGGTGACCCATGTTATATGATAGTTATGGACAGAATTATATGAAAATGCAAACAAACACATTTAAGAAAGCATTTGAAATGCTGGTATGTTCCTTTTCGAATTAAATTAAAAATAACACGCAATCAATATTATCTATAGATCACAATCTATTAACTAATGAATAAAATAAACACATTTCTAGACTACACAACCCCAGCTTGACAAATATACAATTATATTAATAATAAAAGCAAGCAGATAACCAGCAGAAAACAGCAACCAAATTCTGCACCATCTAAAATTAAATTATCCATTGTAATTAATTTTAACAACTTCAAAAGTTTTCATACCACACCTGAGTAAATAATTGATTTTTGATATAGCTGGTAAATAGTTTAGGATAACTTTGGAATATAGCTACACAGTGAAAAGATCACAAAATGAATTATCAGTTTTCAAACAGTACATAAAATATTTATTAAAAAATGGTAAGTAGGAAATAGGTGAGTTTTCTTTTGTTCCTTTATCCAGATACAGAAGATTGTTTCAAATGTCCTGAGGATCAGTATCCAAGCAAAGAGCAAGACCGATGCCTTAACAAGACAATGAGTTTCCTGTCCTTTGAAGAACCTATAGGAATCAGTCTGGCCTCAGCTGCTTTTTTCTTCTCCCTCATGACAACCAGTGTGCTTGGAATTTTCCTTAGACGTAGAGATACCCCCATCGTCAAGGCCAACAACCGGGACCTCACTTACACACTACTCATTACCCTTCTGCTCTGTTTTTTCTGTTCCTTGTTATTTCTTAGTCAACCAGGGAAAATAATTTGCCTTTTCCGTCAACCAGCATTTGGCATCATCTTTTCAGCTGCTGTTTCTTGTGTGTTAGCTAAAACCATTACAGTAGTTGTAGCTTTCATGGCTACTAAGCCAGGTTCGTCAATGAGAAAATGGGTGGGAAAAAGATTGGCTCTTTCCATTGTCCTTTCTTGTTCTCTTCTTCAAGCAGGTCTTTGCATTCTGTGGCTGGCAACATCTCCCCCATTCCCTGAGTTAGACATGAATTCCCTTATAGAAACCATGATTTTGCAATGCAATGAAGGCTCCATTTTCATGTTCTATTGTGTCCTGGGCTATCTGGGCTTCTTGGCTACTGCCAGCTTCATTGTGGCTTTCCTTGCCCGTAATTTACCTGACAGCTTTAATGAAGCCAAATTCATCACTTTCAGCATGTTGGTCTTCTCCAGTGTGTGGATCACCTTTGTTCCAACTTATCAGAGCACCAAAGGAAAAGCCATGGTGGCTGTGGAGATCTTTTCCATTTTGTCTTCCAGTGCTGGGTTATTGGGATGTATCTTTTTCCCCAAATGTTTCATCATTGTGTTCAGGCCAGAACTTAATAACAGACACCAACTAACCAAACGAAATAATTAAATTAGGTCTACATTTTTTATGACTTACAGCGTAAGAATATTACTTAGACTTAGACATTGTTGAAGCCATTGAGGACTCTGATAAGGAAATATCTCTGAAAGAAGATATGTATTTTATATTCTTAAGATAGTTAAACCCAATATTTCATCTTTCTTTCTGTGGCCAAGTGTGTAGATTGTTTTTTTAAAAAAATCTATTTGTTAATGTTATTTTTGCCATGAGGAACACTTTCCATCCAAGGATTAGGATAGCCCTGACCCTGCTGGTTTTGAGGGGTCATTGGTGCTCTCTGAGCTTGGTTGTCTCCTTGCAGACATTTTCTTTATTGGTACATGCTGGCTTTTACTAAAGCTCTAATTATCTGGTTCTGTCCATCGGTGTGCAGTCCTGAATATGTGAGGGGTCCCTTCTCCTGATTATATTAACCATTTGTTGTGACATCCAATAATTTTACAAAAATATAGACACACCTTGTCCCCATCTCTCTGGGAACAAGTCGTACATTTCTCATCAGGATCATCTACAGATTGCTAAATCAGGATACTGCTAGTACTGATGATGTTACCTAGATTGGGTAATGAAACATACGCCAGAAAACAGCAAAGCTCAGAGAGCACACTCATTTTAACCCTGAGCTACAAATATTCTCCTTTTTTGGTATCCTGTTCTCTGTAAGCACCTATTCCTGTATTCTATATTCTGAATTAAAATAGTTAAATCCAATACATCTGAGCACCAAAGGAAAAGCCATGGTGCCTGTGGAGATCTTCTCCATCTTGTCTTCCAGTGCTGGGGTATTGGGATGTATCTTTTCCCCCGAAATGTTTCATCATTGTGTTCAGGCCAGAACTTAATAGCAGACATTAACTAACCAAACAAAATAATTCATTTAAGTCTACATATTTTATGACTTACAGCGTAAGAATATTAGCAAAGCAAATGTAAAGATTGGTCTTTTCAATTTCCCTTCCTATCCTCCATTCCATGAGAAACATGAAAATTGACCTTTGTTGTATTCACTTCTTCCGTAAGTGAGGACACAACTAATTTAGGAACTGAATTAGTTGTGTTCTCAGTTACTGAAGAAGTGAATACAACAAAGGTCAATTTTCATGTTTCACCATTTCTCATTGGTAAAGCCAACATATAGGCCTTATGGTCTTTAGCAGCTTCATCATGGATTTTGTTGCCTATAAATTATCTATCAGCTTCCGATAAGCCAAGTTCATTGTTTTTAGCATGTTCGTCTTTTGGATGTGGGTCATCTTTCCATCAACCTATCTGAGCACAAAAAGAAAATTCATAGTAGCTTTGGAGATCTTTTTCCATTTGAGCCTCCAGTGATGCTTTACTTGGATGTATCTTTTTTTTCTTAAATGTTCCTAATTGTGCTGAGATCTAAGATAAACAACAGGGAGCAATTAATAAAAATAATAATTAAATATTTTTATTTATTTATTAAAAAATATTGGAATCTTATCTCATGGTAACTCTAATGTCGTATTTTTCTCAGTATATTGCCAAGTTCTTTCATTATACTATATGTTAGCCACTTTCCCCTGTCTCCACACTCCAGGGCCCCTTCCTCTCGACCCAGAAAATTTGGGGAACTCTGCTCCATAACACAGTAACTAAAGCAGAAAAAAAATCCTGTCTTCATGTACTCACCTGTTCACATTGTTTGACTGATGGGATCTGCAGCACACCTAATCTGTTGGGTTGAATGGGAATCTCGTGGGGAAAAAAAAGATTCTCCAGATAACCCTGTCCCAAACCATATAGGGCTTTAAAGGTGACAATCACCACCTTGAATTGTACCTAGAAATACACCAACAGCCAATACAACTCACGGGATAGTGTTTGATGTGTGAATGCTCTTCAAGAGCAGTCACATGTAGAACACATTACAGTAATCTAGACCGAAGCTTACAAGGGCTTGGGTGATGGTGAGCAAGGTCTCTTAGCCCAGGAATGGGCACAATTGGTGCACTTCCTGAAGGTGTGTAAAGGGTCTCACCGCCACAGTTGCCATCGACTCCTCAAATAGGAGCTGTGAGTCTAGGAGAAGCAATGGGTCTGTCTGTCTGTCTGTCTGTCTGTCTGTCTGTCTACTCCATCTTGCTGGGATTGAGTCAGAGCCTGTTCGCCTCATCCAGACTCAAACAGTCTTCAGACACTAGTATGCATCATCCACAGCACCACTCAAGGGGGCCTTTAGTAGAGATATAAAGTTGGATATCATCATCACATTGATGATATCTCACCCCAAACTGATAAATCACCTCACACATGTAGATATTAAATATGACAGGAGAAATCACCAAGTCTTGAGGCACCCTCAAAGTAGGGGTCATGGCCAGGATCTCTCATTGCCTATCAACACCAACTGAAGCCACCTCACAGGAAGGAAGAGAACCATCACAGTACCACTCACCCCCAACTCCAGGAGCTGGCCCAGACTGATACTATGATTGATGTTGTTGAATGCCTTTGGGTGGTCAAGAAGAGCCAGGATGGATGCACCACCTCCATCTCACTCCTGCCAGAGGTCATCCATAAGTGAAATCAATGCCATCTCAGTCCTAAGTCCTTGGGACAGACAGAATGGAGTCTAGATAATCCACTCCATCCAAGGTCATTTGCAGTTGTCATGCAACCACTCTTGCCATTTTCATCTCTAAACATAGAAGATTGGAAACTGGGTGAAAGTTGTCCTGTTTGGTTGGGTTGAGCGATGCTCCTTTAAGGAGAGGGCACACCACTGTCTTTTTAAGAGCTGTTGGGACCACTCCTTTTTCAAAGAAGAGTCAACTACTACCAAACCCTATCCCATGCTCCTTTCCACACAACTTTAAAAAGCCAGGAGAGGAATGGATCTAATAACAAGTGGCCAAACTAGCAGCTTAGATGGTCTTGTCCACCTCCTCAGGTCATCCACGAGTGCAATCAATGCCATCTCAGTCACAAGTCTTGGGACAGAAAGAATGGGGTCTAGATAATCCGCTTCATCCAAGGTCATTTGCAGTTGCCATGCAACCATGTTGCTAAATTCATCTCTAAACATAGAAGATTGGAAACTGGATGAAAATTGTTGAGCTTGGTTGGATTGAGGAGGGGGCAACAACACTGTCTCTTTAAGGGCTGTTGAGACCATTCCTTGTTTCAAGGATGAATTAACTACCACGAGACCCAATTCTGCATCCCTTTCCACGCAGCTTTAATAAGCCAGGAGGGGAATGGATCTAATCAATAAGTGTCCAAGTGTATAGATTTTTTTTTAAAAAAAAATCTATTCGTTAACGTTATTTTTGCCATGAGGAGCACTTTCCCTCCAAAGATGAGGATAGCCCTGACCCTGTTGGTTTTGAAGGGTCATTGATGCTCAATGGAGCTTGGTTGTTTCCTTGCAGACATTTCCTTTATTGGTACATGCTGGCTTTTTCTAAAGCTATGAATATCTGGTTCTGTCCATCGGTGTGCAGTCCTCAATATGTGAGAGGTCCATTCTCCTGACTGTATTAACAACCATTTGTTGTGACATCCTATAACTTTACAGGAAGAGATCATACATATGTCATCAGGGTCATCTACAGATTGCTAAGTCAGGATCCTGCTAGGACTGATGATGTTACCTAGATTGGGTAATGAAACATATGCCAGGAAACAGCAAAGGTCATATAGCACCAAGGACCCCTCATTTCAACCCTGAGCTACACATATTCTCCTTTTTTGGTACCCTGTTCTCTGTAAGCACTTGCCCCTGTATTCTATATTCTGAATTAAAATAGTTAAATCCAATACATCATCTTTCTTTCTGTGTCCATGTATGTATATTATTGTAAAAAATATCACCTGATTTTTAAAATTGTTTTTATTTCAGAAAGAGGAGGAACACTTTGTCAAATTGACAATTAACAAGTAGATAGGTTTTTTTAAGGCCAGCTAGGGGAAAATATTTTAATAGATAATTAAGTCTTCCTGGAATTGGTCCAAATTACTATCATGTGTTTATTTGCTCAAAGCTCCAGAGATATTCTGGAAAGCAGTGAAAAGTAGAAAGCAAGTTTGAAAGAGGTTATAAACTAATCCTGGTTCAATTGAGAGCTTGGGGTGGTGGGAAGTGTCCCAAATGGCTTTTGGGTTTAATTTCTCCAGCATTCACTCTTTTTTTTTTTATCAGACCCATTTCAAATCTGAGTTGTAGAAATCTCAGTCATTCTTCAAGCACATGTCTGTATCTCCATCAAAATGAAAAGTTTAGATTGATGCTTTGGTCTTTGGAAGTGTGTTGGGAAGATCCAGTATGCTAGGTCAGATCCATTGGTGTGGATTGATATTTTGGAGACCTCTTTGGGAAGATGTTTTGGCTCCTGATGTCTTATTCCTTCTGATGTTCCCAGTGATCAAAGTGAATGCACTCAAGTGCCCAGAGGTTGATCCTATTCCAATTCCACATGAATGGTACCAACCAGGTGATCTCCTCATTGGAGGAATGGCTTCACAGAACCTCTATGCCTTCAACGAGCATTCATTTTATAAACATCCATCTCAGGAGCTATTTGAATTATCAGAGTAAGCAAAATCCACTCTTTTCTTCACGTAATGATTCTTGGTTATTTTTTTTCTCAGTTATTCATATCTCTATGAAAAAAGGTCCATAAAGAAAGCAGGTGATCAAGGAAATGCTTCAGTTTCTGAGAGTTTCTTACTGTAGGTTAAATAAGACTTTTATTTCCCATCAATTTTGTTTTAAATAAAGTGTTATGTAGGCTAAATATGATGGCTAAATTGCAAATCCCTAAGAAAGGGGATTTAATAAAATGAAGAAATACTTTAAAATATATGGTCCCCTTATTATTAAATAAAAGAATAGAATTAATTTATTTTTTTTCCAGGAAGAGAAATATATCCATAAGAAGGACCACTAACATCCAATTTCGACAAGTTTATTTGAAAGATAAAATTAGAAATTTACCTAGGATGCTCTTCATAACTGAAAAGATTATAGCTGAGGAGATTTACAAAGCAAATCTGCATAAAACACGGTGCTCAAAATTTTTTTATCTGAAATCTGAATTTTTTTTCTTAAAGTATAACACAGTGTTGAAAGCAATGAAAAAAGGCAGATTTTTTTGTCCACCTGAGTAGAAATAATTAATAATACTTAATTCATCATTGCCTTAAATATTTTAGGAGTAACTTCCCAGGTGTAATGTAAATCATGATAAAATTTCCTGTCATAAATAATAGATCAACATTAATTAAATTAAAGATCATTATAGCAGTATAAAGAAATGTTAAACGTTCTTTTGCAGCATAGGCAGAAACTGGGAATTTTCATTCTCAACTAAATCACCCGCTGAAGAATAATTTTCTCAAGGATTCTGGAGAATTTCACACTGAATTCTAAGCTGTTGGACTCCCTCGCAGATTCCTGTTCTTTCCCTAGCCAACTTCAGAAATCATACTCTGTATTGCAGTGTTCTCTGTGTTCCACTGATTAATTGTTCTCACTGTCAGGAAATTCCTCCTTAGTTCTAGGTTGGAACTCTCCTTGATTACTTTCCATCCATTGCTTCTTGTCCTGCCTTCTGGTGCTTTGTAGAATAGGTTGACCCATTAACCCATTTCTTTCATGAATTTTCTGAACATTTTCACTCCATACTAAATGTGAACACTGTTCTTCCACTAAAATATCATAATATTTGGAAGGGGGAAAAGTGGTGAGATTACGGATTGTTACAGAATAGCACGACACTTAGGAAACGATGGATGAAGAGTCATACAATGAAAAAAAAACTTTTTTTTCGTGAAAGAGTGAAAATGAATCAAAAATAGGACAATCATCTAATTTCAGTCTGATATTCTTTGAAGTATAAAATTAAAAATATATTTAGGGAATTCAAGGCAGAGTTAGCCCATGGTAAGAGGGGCAGCTAATAAATATTCTAAATTTAAATAAATGTATGTATGTATGAATTAATTAATTAATTAATTAATAAACTTCTCAATACTGCTCTATGCATTGTACAATTGTTTCATGAAAGACTTTCTTTGTTTGCAGTGTGATTACAAAATTCTACCAGCATGTCCTTTCCTTGGCCTTTGCTGTCAAGGAGATCAATGAGAACCCACAAATCTTGCCCAATGTTACCCTTGGATTCCACATCTATGACAGCTACAACAATCCTAAGATGACCTATCGGACCACTCTGGACTTACTTTTCAAATCAGATAGATTTCTCCCCAACTACAAATGTGGACTTCAGAAAATTCTTCTGGCCATCATTGGAGGACTTGGATCAGATACTTCATCCCATATGGCAGAAATTCTAGAGTTCTACAAAATTCCACAGGTGGGTTCAGGGATGAGGGAATTTATCTTGTTTCTGTTAATCGATTTAAAGAATTAATCAATTGATTAAGAATGCCCAAGAGCATCCTTAAGTCTTCATTCTCATAAATCTCATCTAAGACTTAACAAGTGGC
The DNA here is from genome assembly GCA_003457575.1 of Thermophis baileyi. NCBI lineage: Eukaryota > Metazoa > Chordata > Lepidosauria > Squamata > Dipsadidae > Thermophis > Thermophis baileyi. The sequence goes on along the minus strand of QLTV01001158.1, from coordinate 156,897 downwards.
TCAGAAGAAAAGATTTCTTGGTGCAGAATGGAACAACTCACTGTGGCCGACTCACCATGGCCAACTCATCATGGCCAAATCATCATGGCCAAATCATCATGGCCAACTCATCATGGCCAACTCGCAGCAGGACAGCCCGCCACAGGACAATTCAAGAATTCAATTTCATTATTTTAAATAATTAAAAATAATAATTTTTGTCATTCACATTTCATTTTGTCCCTCCTTTGTCATCCTTTCTTTAATGATTCTATTCCATCATTTCTTCTATAAGAATCTTTTCCTGTGACGAGTTAGCCGTGGTGAGTTGGCCTAGACCCTTCTTGGTGAATGCCGATGATATTTTAACACATTTGTTGAAAAAACATCGATGCCCAGGAATTTAACCATATTCTCAAGATTTGAGAAATTATGGATCAGGTGTAAATTCTAATCTGTCAAACCATTTTCTGAAGAGATCCATATAAATGCATTACCAAAACAACAACCTCTCTTTAACTCCTGATGTTTTCTTTTAGCTCACATATGGATCATTTCCCCTGGAGGAAATTGATAGCTGTCAATCATCTTCACTTTACTTTATGGCCCCAAATGAGGTTCCCCAATATATCGGGATTATCCGATTGCTTCAGCGTTTTGGATGGAAATGGATTGGACTCTTTGCTGCAGACACCGAGAGTGGAGAACATTTTTTGCAGAAACTGGAGCCCTTGTTTTTCCAGCAAGGAATCTGCTTAGCTTTCATACAAAGATTTCCAAAACTATTGCGTTTGGATGACTTGGGAAAATTTAGCGATACAATGTTTCATTTTTATACACATTTCACAGATGTTAAAACAAATACATACATCATCTATGGAGAATCTTTGACATTAGCCTGGCTGACAGCACTCAAATCTGTATGGGATGCTGCAAACCGGGGAAATGCATCATTAAGCAAGGTGTGGATCACCACCAGCCAAATTGATTTCATGTTACCAGGATCTCAAAGGGAATGGAATCTCCAATTTTATGATGGGGCCATTGCCTTTCAAATCCATTCAAGTCAAAATCTGGAATTTGAGGAATTTTTTCAGTCCATAAAGCCATATTCAACCGATGGAGATGGATTTCGAAACCATTTTTGGGAGCAAGCATTTGACTGTTTCTTTCCTAATTCGGGATTGTCATCATTGGGAAATCAAGAATGCACTGGGGAAGAAGTCCTGGGAAACCTCCCTGAATGTCTGTTTCAATTACAGATGACAGGTCACAGCTACAGTATCTACAATGGGGTTTACGCTGTGGCTCATTCTTTGCATAGCATGCTATCCAAGGGATCCAATTTAAGGGAAAAATTGGCAGCTAAAATGGCTAAATCTCCAGAACTACAACCTTTTAAGGTAACATATCCCAGCAAGGATTTTTTTTTCTTTTCAATAAACAACTTATTTCAAAATAATTTAGCTCACAAAATGAGCTAAGCTTTAATTCCAGGCACAATCTATTGTTCAAATAGCTATGATAAAAACACTTATTGAACTTGTCTGCTCCGATTAAATTACATTCTTCTCAAGGAATTCTGTATATGTTATTCACTGATAATACTTTGTAGGTTGAGTTCTTGCCCTGTTGTGGAAAACTGGGATGATGAGGTTTTTTTTGCCATCTATACTCTTTGTTTTGTATTGGCATTTTGTCCAATGAAACTTCATAATGAGTTTGGGAACTAAAACATGGAACTTCTAATGTGTTGATTTCTCTTATCATTGTAATTCAACTTCATTGCTTTCTTCTTCTTCTTCAAGTAGCTCCACCCATTTCTTCAAGGCATTTCTTTCAACAACTCAGCAGGAGAAGGAGTGTCCTTTAATGAGAAGAGGGAAGTTGCAGGTGGATTTAGCGTCATCAATATGATTGCTTTTCCAAACAGGTCCATCCGGAGTGTGAAAGTTGGAAAGCTAGATCCTGATGCATCTTATGGAAATGAATTGATCATTAATGAAAATCTGATAGAATGGCACAAAGGTTTTAATCGGGTATGGAACTGCATAAATGTAGAGTATTTTTTTTTACCACTTCTTTAAATAATGGAAAGATTTCAGTTAAAATGACTCCAACTGATCTCTGCTGGTCATTATTCTCTTTATAGATTGGCTAGATGACTGTATTTTCAGCTCATGAAAAAGCTGAATAACTTGGCAATTACCTGTGCAAATTTTTTCATGTTATGAGCAGGTTCTTCCAGTTTCTCTGTGTAATGAATACTGTCGCCCTGGATATTGGAAGAGAAAATCTGAAGAGAAAAGCTTTTGCTGCTACGATTGTGTTCCATGTCAAAAGGGGAAGATTTCAAGCAAGATAGGTCAGTAATGAAACTGTACAAAAATCTGAGAACATTGGGTAGTAAAGGAATTGTTTCATCAAACATTACAATTGGTTCAGCTGCACATATGCACCAAGACGAATTCCTTGTGTGTCCAATCACACTTGGCCAATAAAAAATTCTATTCTATGCTATTCATATTCATTTCTTATTGAGGTTTTCTAGCCTGAAAAGCAAGGAACATGGGTAATCCCTATAAATCTCAGTTAGTAATAATCACCCAGGTTTTAAAATAATATGTCCTGCAGAATCCTGTAAACCACACAACCTCTCTTTTGTTACAGCATTTTTGTGCCAGATATAAGAATATAAAGTGGAATAAAAGCATGATTAATTTTTTGGAGGTCCTACAGATGTCATCTGTAGACCAAGACTGTATTGTGGCCCAACAATACTATATATGGTGGCCATCCAAAGCATTAGATGACAATTTAATGCATATCAAGGGAGAGAAAATTGAAAATTATCTACTTAATTGTTGTAAAATTGAATGGAAAAGTTCAATATCCAACATGATAAAACTATTATATATATTTTTATAATAGTTTTCTATATTACATTATATAATCAGTTATATTCAAGGTTGACCCAGCCTTCCATCCTTCCGAGATGGGTAAAATGAGGACCCAGATTGTTGGGGGCAATATGCTGACTCTGTGAACCGCTTAGAGAGGGCTGTAAAGCACTATAAAGCGGTATATAAGTCTAAGTGCTATTGCTATTGCTATTACCATGTTTCCCTAAAAATACGACCTACTCAGAAAGTAAGTCCTAGTTGGATATTTACACGTGCACCCAATATAAGCCCTACCTCCAAAATAAGCCCTAATTAAGACCCCACCCACTCCAGGGTGCACGGGTAAAAATTAAGGATGGGGATGGAGGGGGTTGGAGTTGCCCTACTACTTACCTTTGCACAGTTGCTGCCAGGCCTCGCACACCTCAGCCCATTTCTTTTGCCGCAGCTGGCAAGGCTTTCCTGAAGGCCTCTCTAGCCGATAACAGAGCTCCGGATCGATCCAGAGCTCTGTTATACACTGCAGAGGCCTTCAGGAAAGCCTTGCTTGCCTTACCCAATGAAGTAGTTCCTGAAGGCCTCTGATAGTGAAAAAAGGCCGGGGGCGAAGCGCGCAAGTGAGGTGAGTTAGTGGATGACATCCCCCCTCCCGAAAATAAGACCTGGTGCCTTTTATTTGTGGCAAATCCTTCGATATTTTATGATACTGTCTACAAAAAATGGTTTCATCAAAATTATTTATTATTAAGGATGATTCTGTGGCAGAGGAAGTGCTGCTAAATAATGTTAATCTTATTTAGTACTATTCCCCAAAATTTGAAAATATCATAGTAGCTTTCAAAATCTTGAGAGCACCATGTGAAATCCTGGATGTTTCAAACACTTCCTCCAAATTTCAGTAAAATACAAACTGGGATATTAAAAGAAAGGACAGAATATAATTATTTTTAATACATTTTATACTTAGAGTTTTCATTTGGAAACTATATACAGTATGCATATATCCCACAGGAACTGGGGACTTTTTTGTTTATTTAGTTGTCTGTTTGTTAAATTTGTTTGCCACCCATGTTTCCACAAGGCAACCCATATTATGGACAAAATGATGTGGAAATGCAAACAAGCATGTTTAAGAAAGCATTTGAACTGCTGGTATGTCCCTTGTAGAATGAAATGAAAAATAACACAACAATCAATATTATCTATAGATCACCATCCATTAACTAATTAATTAAATAAACAAACACATTTCTAGACTACACAACCTCAAAAGACTCTGTGGAGCTTGACAAATATGAAATTATGATACCAATAAAAACAAACCGATAACGAGCTGAAAACAGCAACCAAATTCTGCACCATCTAAATTTAAATTATTCATTGTAATGAATGTTTACAACTTTGTATATTTTCATCTCACACCTGAGTAAATAATTGATTTTTGATATAGTTGGTAAATGCTTTGGGATAACCTTGGAATATAGCTACACAGGGAAAAGGTCACAAAATGAATTATCAGTCTTTAAACAGTACATAAAATATTTATTAAAAAGTGGTAAGTAGGAAATAGGTGAGTTTTCTTTTGTTCCTTTATCCAGATACAGAAGATTGTTTCAAATGTCCTGAGGATCAGTATCCAAGCAAGGATAAAGATCGATGCCTTAATAAAACAATGAGTTTCCTGTCCTTTGAAGAACCTTTAGGGATCAGTCTGGCCTCAGCTGCTTTTTTCTTCTCCCTCATGACAACCAGTGTGCTCGGAATTTTCCTTAGACGTAGAGATACCCCCATTGTCAAGGCCAACAACCGGGACCTCACTTACACACTACTCATTGCCCTTCTGCTCTGTTTTTTCTGTTCCTTATTATTCCTTAGTCAACCAGGGAAAATAATCTGCCTTCTCCGTCAACCAGCATTTGGCACCATCTTCTCAGCTGCTGTTTCTTGTGTATTAGCTAAAACTATTACAGTAGTTGTAGCTTTCATGGCTACTAAGCCAGGCTCTTCAATGAGAAAATGGGTGGGGAAAAGATTGGCCCTTGCCATTGTCCTTTCTTGTTCTCTTCTTCAAGCAGGTCTTTGCATTCTGTGGCTGGCAACATCTCCCCCATTCCCTGAGTTAGACATGAATTCCCTTATAGAAACCATGATTTTGCAATGCAATGAAGGCTCCATCTTCATGTTCTATTGTGTCCTGGGCTATCTTGGCTTCTTGGCTATTGCCAGCTTCATTGTGGCTTTCCTTGCCCGTAATTTACCTGATACCTTTAATGAAGCCAAGTTCATCACTTTCAGTATGTTGGTCTTCTGCAGTGTGTGGATCTCCTTTGTTCCAACCTATCAGAGCACCAAAGGAAAAGCCATGGTGGCTGTGGAGATCTTCTCCATCTTGTCCTCCAGTGCTGGGTTATTGGGATGCATCTTCTTCCCAAAATGCTTCATCATTGTGTTCAGGCCAGAACTTAATAGAAGACACCAACTAATCAAACAAAATAATTAAATTAGGTCTACATTTTTATCACTTACAGGATAAGAATATTAGCAAAGGAAAATTAAAGATTGGTCTTTTCAATTCTCATTCCTATCCTCTATTCCATATCAACATTTCTATTTTGGGGCTGTGATCTCTCCTCCATTTCCTAAATTTGTTGTGCCCTCAGTTACTGTAGAAGAGAATGCAACAAAGGTCAATTTTCTACAATGCAACAAAGGTCAATTTTCATTTTTTACCATTTCTTGTTGCTAAAGGCCAACATATAGGCCTTATGGTCCTCAGCAGCTTCATGATGGATTTTGTTGCCTATAAATTATCTGTCAGCTTCCGATAAACCAAGTTCATTACTTTTAGTATGTTCATCTTTTGCAGGATGTGGGTCAACTTTCTGTCAACCTATCTGAGCACAAAAAGAAAATTCATAGTAGCTGTGGAGATCTTTCCCATCTGGGCCTCCAGTGATGCTTTACTTGGATGTATCTTTTTCTCTTAAATGTTTCTAATTGTGCTGAGGCCTAAGATAAACAACAGGGAGCAATTAATAAATATAATAATTAAATATTTTTTATTTATTTATAAAATTTATTGCATGAACATCTTACCTCAGGGTAACTCTAATGATATATTTTTCTCAGTGTATTGCCAAGTTCTTACATTATATAATATGTCAGCATAAGATGTATTATTGATTATTTATAAGAAATGATGTAAGAGAGGAGATCCGGACAACACTTTGTCCATAAGAGATGTATATGTTTTGTTTTTAAAAATAAAAAACTTATTAAAAAAAAGAAAGAAAGAAAGAAAGAAAGAGAAAGAGATAAAATTTCTGAAACATGTTTTTCTATGTCTGAAACTTAAACCTTTTTGCTATGCTGTTCTATTTCCATTCTATAAAATCAGATTTTAATACAAATTTAATAAAAGAAAATACCATATTATTTTTTTCTTTGTTTATTATTCACTGATCTTCTTTTTGCATCCTCTTTTAATTTCTGGTAAAAGGACAAAGTCTAGACATAGATTTTGGGTTGGTGACTCTCCCTTGGTTTAAAATAAGTTACAAAGTGTGATTTATTTTTATTGGTTGCTTAACTTATTGTTGGGTTATTGCAGTCTAAAAAAATGAATGTGTGAATGTGGTACATCATTTGTTAGAGTATGAAGGCTCTGCAGCCAAGAGTTTGAAACTAGTAATAGTTAAGGGAAGAATAGTGGAGATTAATGAAAGCAAGTGATTTGATAGATCATCTCATTTTTATTTCTATTCATACATGCATGCATTCATTCATTCATGCATGCATGCATTCATTCATTCATTCATTCATTCATTCATTCATTCATTCATTCATTCATTCTAAAACAATTAAACAATTTTAAAAGGGTTAAAATAATAAAAAAATCCACAAAATAAATGTACAAATAGCAGCCCTGATGATTAATCAACTACAAGTAATGCTAAGTAATGGGTTCCTTAACACATTCTGAGTCCCAGGATACATATTCATGTTTTTAAAGCTTTGCAAAAAGCCAACATGGATCCATTTTAATATCTGAGTGGAGAACACTCCATAAGCCAGCGGGTAAAGCAGAAAAAAACTGTCTTCTTATATTCGCCAGTCAACACTGTGTGGCTGGGATCTGCAGCATGCCTAATCTGTTGGATTGAATGGGAATCTCTTGAAAAAAAGATTCTTCAGATAACCCTGTCCCAAGCTATATAGTGTCAGCCCCAGCGCATCCAGTACTCGGGCTGCCATGTCGCAGGGGGTCGCGTTGGGAGCGGAGGGGCCTCCGGCAGCAGAATCTCACCTGGAAGCTCCGGATGGTTCCTGCTGACTCAGGCGGCGTGCCGAGGCTTCCCCCATCAGCTTTGAGGCGCAGAGAGGCCTCCGGCAGTGGCAGCTGACAGGGAGGTTTCTGATGATGGGGGAGGCATGCTGAGGCTTCCCCCCAATCAGCTGTGAAGCGCAGCGGCTCCGGAGGAGTGGCTGGCTTCCCCAACTTGCCTGTGAGGCACAGCGCTGTCCTACAGTCACTGATTGACGATGGCTAGCTCAGCACATGGACTGTGGGCTGTCTCATGAGGACTCGGATGACGTGCCTGTCATGTGGGAGGCTCCTCAGCCAGGCATGTGGAGGCAGGGTGGGACTGATTAGCAACAGGGTGGGGCTGCACTAATGATGGGGTTGAGGGCTTTATCAGGTGGTGGGGAGCACGGAGCGATAGCTCTAACAATTTTCTCTTTTCACTAAGTGCGGGTGTCAGTTTGTGCCAGTGTAAAATAAACAAGGTTCAAGCCTTCATCTGTGTTTGATATCCTTCATTGCATTGGAACCTGACAGTTTGGTGGAGCTCTTCTACCAAAAGTCATGGCTGAAAGTACAGTACTGGGGTTGGAAGCTGCTGACCTGAAGAATACTGTAGTAGCAGCAGAGGAACCTGTGCTGGAAGCTGTGGCCCCAGCAGAGAGCATTTCACAGGCCGTCAGGCAGAAGGAACGCCAAGAAGGAGGGCCTTTGAAAGGCCAGGAGGGGTTGGAGGCTGGTCAGAATGGAGTAAAGGAGTGGTGGCTGTGGGCTCAGGGCAGTGGTGAAATCCATTTTTTTTTCTACCAGTTCTATGGGCGTGGCTTGGTGGGTGTGGTATGGCTTGGTGGGCATGGCTTGGTGGGCATGGCAGGGGAAGGATACTGCAAAATCTCCATTCCCACCCCACTCCAGGGGAAGGATACTGCAAAATCTCCATTCCCTCCCCACTACTGGGGCCAGCCAGAAGTGGTATTTGCCGGTTCTCCAAACTACTCAAAATTTCTGCTACAGGTTCTCCAGAACCTGTCAGAACCTGCTGGATTTCACCCCTGGCTCAGGGGACTATGGACTACAGGGCCCCACCACCAGGGGTGAAATGCTCCCGGTTCGCTCGTACCTGTCAGTCGTCATAGAGCCAGTCGCCAAGGTAGCGCGAGGCACCGCCCACCTGCCCGGATGCCGCCATTTGGGTTCTTTTACCCTCTGCACATGCGCAAAGCATTCTGTGCATTTGCAGAGGGTAAAAGAACCCAAATGGCGGCATCCGGGTGGATGGGCAGCGCCTCGCGCTACCTGGGTGACTGGCTTTATGGCGACCGACAGGTATGAGCGAACCGGAAGCATTTCACCCCTGCCCACCACCCCCTGGATTATTGCTTACCCCTTCCTGGGGTCCATTTCTCTCAATGGAGGGAGAGAAGAATATTGGATGATGATGAGTGGAGCTATTCTACAGCGGTTGGCAGCCAAACAATAGAGGTCTTACAGGAGATGTTTGGCACTGAGGGGTTCTGGGGCTGGAGTAAGGGTTGGCAGGACTCTAAGGTGGTGGCCCAAACTCTGCAGGGGCCACATCACATGGGAACAGTGCCAAGCCGTCTCCGGGACCCCAACGACAGGCCTCTCAAGCATAGGTGGGTTCCTCCTGGTTTGGACTGGTTCTCCCAAACTGGTAGTGACCCGCTGGTGACATCATGATGACATCACCTATCTGGTTCGGTCGGTGCTGGTCCATGGGCGGCACCATCTTTTTTTTTTAATTTTTTTTAATTTTTTTTTTCTTCTGCGCATGTGCAGACGCTGAGTTTCCGGCACTGTGCATGCGTCACCATCTTGTTTTTGGCATTTTTTAATTTTTTTTAATTATTTTTGGGACTGCGCATGCGCGCATGCGTGCGAAGCGCACGTGTGCCCACGAGGAAGCAAAATGGCACGGGAGGAAGCGAACCCTAACCCTAACCCGCCCCCTCCCCGCATGCGATGAGGTGACAAAGGGGGCATGGTGGGCTAGAGTGCACTTAGGCAACCCCTGTGAAAGGGTCGTTCGACCCCCAAAGGGATCAGGACCCACAGGTTGAGAACAGCTGTTATAGTAGATCTACCAGAGAGCCGGGGCAATACTGTCATCTGGATGGTAATAGATTTGTTTTCAAAGCAGGCCCATTTTATAACCTGCTCAGGTCTCCCCTCGCTAGGAAACTGGCCAAGTTGTTCCTCGTCCATATATATCGTCTTCATGGCATTCCACAAAGAGTGATAGAAAGAGGGGTGCAATTTACTGACAGATTTTGGTGGAACTTCTTGATTAGGGTTGGGTCATCACAAGGCCTAAGCTCGGCATACCACTCTGCCACCAATGGAGCAGTTGAAAGAGCTAACAACATGGTGAAGCGGTACTTAATGTGCTATGTACAACATCAGCAAATGGATTGGCCTGACCTATTACCGTTCACAGAAGTCACGTACAATAATGCGGTACATAATAGTATGGGGTTTACCCCCTTCCAGGTGGTGACAGACTGGGAATTCGTGCTGATACCGGAATGTCCTAGCATGGCTCCAATGGACATGGGGGTCCAGGCATGGATGGAGCAAACAATGGGGGTGTGGAAAATTGTAAAAGAAGCTTTAAGCCAAGCGGCTACAGAATACAAAAGACAGGCAAACAAAAAACGGCAGGATCAGCCATCGTTCCATATGGGCCAGATGGTGTATTTGTCTACCAAGTACCTAAAACTGAACTTGCCTAGTAGAAATCTAGGCCCTAAGTACCTAGGATCCTTCCCCATTGTACGAGTTATCAACCTCTAACCATAGAACTTCGGCTTCCCCGTCTACTGGGAAAAACCCATCCGCTCTGACCGACCCATGGAGCCCAAATCAGGGGATCCGAAACTACCCCACCACCACCCTAATGGTGGGAAGTGATCTGCACTATGAGATAAAAGACATACTGGACACCCGGTGGCACAGGGGTCGGCTACAGTATTTACTCCAGTATTTACTCCTATCCAAGGCCTTCTGGGTACCCAGTAGAGACGTCAGGGCCCCTCGACTGATAAGGGGTATCCCCTATCCGAGACCTCCTGGGTACCCAGTAGAGACGTCAGAGCCCCTCGACTGACCACTAAGTTCCATCGGAAGCATCCTGGGAAGCCGGGGGGGAGAGAGAGAGAGAGAAACTACTCACTGTAAACCTTTGTGTTCCAGATCCTGTCTCCGTGGTAGGGGGGGCGCATGTCAGCCCCAGCACATCCGGCACTTGGGCTGCCATGTCACAGGGGGTTGCGTTGGGAGCAGAGGGGCCTCCGGCAGCAGAAGCTCACCTGGAAGCTCAGGACGACTCCTGCTGACTCAGGTGGTGCACCGAGGCTTCCCCCCATCAGCTGAAACCTCCCTCTGGAGCTGCCACGCCTCACAGATGATCAGGGGGAAGCCTCAGTGTATTCAGAAACCTCCATGTGAGCCGCTGCTGCCAGAGGCCTTTTCGTGCCTCACAGCTGATGGGGGGAAGCCTCGGTGCACCGCCCGAGTCAGCAGGAGTCATCCTGAGCTTCCAGGTGAGCTTCTGCTGCCGGAGGCCCCTCTGCTTCCAACGCGACCCCCTGTGACATGGCAGCCCAAGTGCCGGACATGCTGGGGCTGACATGTGCCAAGGCTTCCCCCCGATCAGCTGTGAGGCGTGGCAGCTCCAGAGGAGTGGCTGGCTTCCCCGATTCGCCTGTGAGGCACGGCACAGTCCTACAGTCAATGATCGACGATGGCTAGCTCAGCACATAGACTGTGGGCTGTCTCATGAGGACTCTGATGACTGTCATGTGGGAGGCTCCTCAGCCAGGCATGCGGAGGCAGGGCGGGACTGATTAGCAACAGGGTGGGGCTGCACTAATGATGGGATTGAGGCAGGGGTGAAATCCAGCAGGTTCTGACAGGTTCTGGAGAACCGGTAGTGGAAATTTTGAGTAGTTTGGAAAACCGGCAAATACCACCTCTGGCTGGCCCCAGAGTGGGGTGGGAATGGAGATTTTGCAATATCCTTCCCCTTGGAGTGGGGTGGGAATGGAGATCTTGCAGTATCCTTCCCCCCAGTATCCTTCCCCTGGCGTGGCTTGGTGGGCATGGCCCACCAAGCCACACCACACACCCCAATCCACGCCCACAGAACCAGTAGTAAAAAAATTGGATTTCACCATTGGGTTGAGGGCTTTATCAGGTGGTGGGGAGGATGGAGCGATAGCTCCAACAATTTTCTCTTTTCACTAAGTGCGGGTGTCAGTTTGTGCCAGTGTAAAATAAACAAGGTTCAAGCCTTCATCTGTGTTTGATATCCTTCATTGCATCGGAACCTGACATATAGCTCTTTAAAGGTGATAATCACCACCTTGAATTATACCTTGAAATACACCAGCAGGCAGTACAACTCACAGAGTAGAGGTTGATGTGGGAATGCTCTTCAAGAGCAGCTGCGTGTAGAACACATTGCAGTAATCTAAGCAGAAGCTTACAAGGGCTTGGGTGATGGTGAGCAAGGCCCCTTAGCCCAGGAATGGGCACAACCGGTGTTCTTCCTGAAGGTGTGTAAAGGGCCTCCCAGCCACAGTTGCCACCTGCTCCTCAAGTAGGAGCTGTGTGTCTAGGAGAAGCAATGGGACTGTCTGGGGTAGTGCCACCCCATCCAGAAACTAGAGATAGAAGAACCTTATCTCCAGAAGTTATTCCATCTTGCTAGGATGGAGTCAGAGCTGACTTCACCCCATCCAGACCCAGTCTTCAGACACTAAGATACATCATCCACAGTGGTAGAGATATAAAACTGAGTATCATCATCATATTGATAAATTACCTCATGTAGTGACCTCATGTAGATATTAAATAGAACAGGGGAAAGAATTGAGCCCTGAGGCACCCTCAAAGTAGGGGTTATGGCCAGGATCTCTCCTTGCCTACCAACACAACCTGAAGCTGATGTCAGAAGAAGGAGAAGAACCAGCACAGTACAGTACCACTCACCCCCAACCCCTGGAGCTGGCCCAGACCTATACTATGATTGATGTTACTGAATGCCTTTGAGAGGTCAAGAAGAGCCAGGATGGATGTACCACCTTCATCTCACTCCTGCCAGAAGTCATCCATGAGTTCAATGAATGCCATCTCAGTCCCAAGTCTTGGGACAAACAGAATGAGGTCTAGATAATCCACTTCATCCAAGGTCATTTGCAGTTGCCATGCAACCACTCTTGCCATTTTCAGTTCTAAACATAGAAGATTGGAAACTGGATGAAAATTGTCTATCTTGTTTGGGTTGTGTGATGCAACTTTATGGAGGGGGTACACCACTGTCTCTTTAAGAACGAGCTGGGACCACTCTTTCTTTCAAGGAGGAGTTAAATACTACCAGACCCAATCTCATATTCCTTTCCACACAACTTTAATAAGCCAGAAAAGGAATGGACCTAATTCACAAATGGCCAAACTAGCAGCTGAGAGGGTCTTGTCCACTTCCTCTGGTTCCATGGGCTCAACATCTTCTCAGATCACCTTGCAAGCCCCCACACCTCACAGATCCTGCTTTTAAAATTGAAGCCCAACATGGAGCTCATTTGAGTGACATTGTCCAGCAGATGTGCAATGACCCTTTAAGTATTACTCCCTCCAAGAAGGGACTGAGTCACCTGAAACATGTATTACTTATACCACACTGGATCCAAAAGTATGGATGAAACTTTAGGAGATATGCCCAGCTTCAGGTGTAACATCAGTGGAAAATCTAAGGCACAGGTGGCAGTACAGTGATCACAGCCAGGAGTTTCTAAAGACTTGAAGGGTGCTCCACCACAGATTCTTGAATGTGAAACCTGTTCAATAGGTTGGGATCAAGGGATCAATTGGCATTGTTGCTGCTGCACCAGCCTCCCTTATAGGTAGCAACCTCCGAACCTGACCTTCTTGACTTCATTTTTGGATTGACAGTGGAGTTGCTCAATCTCATGGTCTTGGGGGATTTTAATCTGCTTTCCCTAGAAGACGGCCTATCCCAAATCATTCAGAGCCTGATATGGGACAGTGGTCACATATTCAATTGTGTATTTCTGTTGGAGCTGTGGCAATGTGATCTAAAATTGGAGCGGGGGGGGGGCTCTTGGTGGCTGGGGCAATGTGATCTAAAATTGGAGCGGGGGGGGGGCTCTTGGTGCTTCCCTTGTCATGGTCATATTATGCCTTGATTACCATCAGTACTTTGGCAGCTCTATCAACTGCAGGGAGGCAAAATCTAAGAGATCAGTCTGCCCATTGTTGACTAATGCACCCAGAAGGGTATCATAAAAGCTATGGACTGTTTAAGCTGATTAGCTGCATGAATCATATGAACCATAGGTCACTGCTTGGAAGAAGGGGAAAGCTGAGGTTATGGATGGATTCATGCCTATGTAATCTTTTGCGTCTCATGACTGTCTTCTCTTCCTGAACTTCATAGAAGAACTGAACGAGATGAAATAAGGCAACAGATATCCAGACTATTGCTGGTAGTGAACAAGGAACACATGTTAGATCATCCTTCCAATAATGATTCAAGATGATAAATTTTGTTTGCTTGCTTTATTATTAAAAATAATTCTTGATTTTAAAAGAAATGCATTTACATTACATTATTTTACATTACTTCTGTGACTATATAGTAGACACCCAAACATTTTCACTTAAAAAAGAAACTTTCAAATTCCACTTCACATTTTAAACTTCATCAACATACTCAAATTTACAATGGACAGTTCATGAAAAGTAATTGTGTCAACCCAGAGAATATATGAGGACACTTGGAAAATTATCAATGCTTGATTATACAATTGTTTCTCTCTGGTTCTCAAAAATCACTAGTCTTCCCACACTACATTTGTGACACATCCTAGAATATTATTTGAGAAAAGCTTAAATTTTCCCCTACTGCAGATTTCCCCTAAACCAAGATCTCAGAGCTACAAGTAAATCAGAACATTAAAGACCCTTTAATATGGATAACTTAAAAAATATTTTCTAATTTTGATGAATCTTACTCTTACTAACTTAAAAGCATAATCAAGCAAAGAAAAAGATAGTTAAGCATGTCTTCTTATCAACTGTTCTTTGTTGTTTAAATCAGGCCTCAGCACAATAATGTAACACTTGGGGGAAAAGATGCATCCTAGGAGTGCAGCAGTAGAGCACAAGATAGAGAAGATCTCCACAGCCACCATGGCTTTTCCCCTGGTGCTCAGGTAGGTTGGGACAAAGGAGACCCAAACACTGCAGAAAGCCAACATGCTGAAGGTGATGAACTTGGCTTCATTAAAACTGTCAGGCAGTTTACGAGCCTGGAAAGCCACAATGAAACTAGCAAACGAAAGGAGGGCCATATAGCTGAGGACACAGTAAAACATAAAAACTGACCCTTCATTGCATTGTAGAACCATTTCTTCAGTGATTGAGTGCAAATCTAATTCTGGGAATGGGGGAGAGGTTGATAACCACACAATACAGATGCTTGCCTGGAATAGAGAGCAGAAAAGGACAATAGAAACAGCCAGTCTTTTCCCCACCCATGTCCTCATCCGAGATCCTGGTTTGGTGGCCTTGAAGGCGAGAGAAACAAGGATGGTTTTGGCCAACACACAAGAGATGGACACTGAAAAGATAAGACCAAATGCAGACTGTCTGAGGAGACAGGTCACTCTCCCAGGTTGTCCAAGAAAGAGCAAAGAGCAGAGGAAGCAGAACAGAAGGGAGATGAGGAGAGTGTAGGTGAGATCCCGGTTGTTGGCTTTCACAATAGGGCTGTCTTTGTGCTTAATAAAAGTTCCCAGAACCCATGTTGTAATGAGGGAGAACACAGCAGCAAGACAAGCTAAACTATACCCTAAAGGTTCTTCATAAGACAGAAAGTTTATCCTTTTCAGGAGGCATCCATTTCTTTCTCGATTTGCATATTGATCTTCTGGACATTGGACACAAGCTATCATATCTGAAATTGAGGGGGAAAAACCACCCATGTTGCAGTGAATCAATGTAGAGTAGCAACAATGGCTAAACTGATTCCTAAAACTTCTGTGTAAGACAAGTAGCTAATTGTTTTCACTATGCATTCCTTTTTGTTATAATTTGCTTACAGATCTCCAGGACATTGAAAGCAAGTAAGAGTGTGAAAATGAAATGTTTTCCCTAAATTTCAAGTGAAAAGGGAAAACAAACTATCAAGGATGTAATTCCAAAATGATCAATATTTTACACATATTTCAAGGAGAAACTACATCAAAAACAGAATTTTCTGATGCTACAAGACATCGTTTTTATTTAATAATTTTATTTTCTATTTTTTTTCTTTCTTCACTTTTAAAGTTCATTTTTGTGGAGCATAATGAATTTAATTGGGAAATGGAAATAATTAGCAGTTGAAATAAATTATTATTGTTATTATTTTTAAAATAAATGTGTTAAGATTGAACAGCTTTACTTCTTTCAAACCTAACACTTCTCAACTTGCCAATGAACTGGGGGGGGGAGGAAAGGGGGAAATAGAATGTTTGAATGTATGCATGGACTGTGAGATCCTGGAAACTATCAAGGTCACCACTGCAGGTGATTGAGAAAGAGATGGACTGTTCTCATAACAAAAGGACGTGTCATAATTGGACAATGTGATCACCCAGGGGTGGGAAGAATGGGAAAGTACTGTTTAACTAAGCAAGCATTTGCATGGGAAAACCAGAGGTGGTTTTGATTCTTCAGTACCAAAATTGTGTATCCAATAAAGTTTTATTTTTGGGAATTCAAAGCTCCCAAGAGTGTTTCCGTTTTTTGGGTTCACTAGTCGGACAACTGACAAAATGTTTCATTAGTCTAATAACAAAATGTACGTTCTCAATCCTTCCTTCCTTCCTTCCTTCCTTCCTTCCTTCCTTCCTTCCTTCCTTCCTTCCTTCCTTCCTTCCTCACCAATGGAGGTTAAATGAATTAACCTTTTAAAATTTGACTACTACAATGTGCTCTACATGGGGTTGCCCTTAAAATGTATCTGGGAGCTTCAATTGTTTCAACATGAGGTGGCCTGCATGGTTCTATGCAAGCCAAGATTTATATATGTTTCACCTCTTTTACAGAAGTTCCATTGGATGCCATTTCAATGTGTTGTTTGTCACCTTTAAAGCCCAACATAGCTTAGGGACCAGGTTATTTGAGAGATTGTTTTTTCCCAGTTATACCCAACCTGAGATAGGAGGTGGGATATGTAATGAGCTCACTTTCTTAAGGAACTCCATCTAAAGAGACCAATCTGGTGGGACCAAGAAGGAGGTCTTTCACATGGTGGCTCCTTCCCTGTGGAACATCTTCTCTGTAGAATTAAGATTGGTGACACTCTATAGAAAGGCCTTGAAAACATTGGTTTTACCAATGAGCCTGGGGTCTCCAGTGTACCATGGAGCTCATCAAGTGGTTGGTTTGATTGCTGTCACTAGGGACTTTGGGGGTTATTGGCTTTTGTATTGGGGTTTTATTTTTGGAAACTTCCCAGAGTCACCATGAGTGAGTTGGGCAGCCATATACATTTTCTAAATAAATAAATAAAATCATCTAATTGTTTAGAGCTTGGGTGGTGCGATGGCCTAGAGGTGGAGCTCTCAACTCACACTCAGGAGGCTGTGAGTTTGATCCTAGGTAGAGGCAGATATTTCTCTCTCTGGGTACAATGAGAATATATCTGCTGAAATAACTTTGCATTGGTGACAGGAAGGGCATCCGGCCAGTCAACACTCAGCTCCATTCAGTTGCCCAGACTTCACCCTTGAAGGGATTATGGGGTCATTAAAAGAGGATGATCTAATTGTTTAGAGATTGATATCCCTCCCTTACCTTCCTGATTTTCAGATATTGTAATATATCTAGATTTTTTTTAATATTTTACAATCATTTTGCTGTTTCCAAATAAAAACTAATGAATATGCAACCTGAAAACTAATTAGCTGAAAGCATGCTGCAGAATACCTTCTCAAAAATACCCACATGGTGTACTTGTTTGTAATGACACTCTGGCTGATATTTCAAGTTCATCTCTATAGCAACAAAATCAGAGAAGTTGTTAACATACCGATCGTATTTGAGATTTTCCCCTCTGGGCATGGAACACAATCATAACAGCAGAATTTTTTTCCTTCATCCTTCCTTTTCTGATAACCGGGCTGACAATATTCATTGCACAGAGAGATGGGGAGCACCTAGATTTCAAGATCAAAGATGTTGGAAAACAAGGATTTCTTGTTTTGAATAAAAATCGGTTGTTAATTGTGTTTCACTGTTACACTAAAAAGAAAAGTCCTATCCCTAATATGTATAAAAGGATCAAGAAATAAATAGGATTTCAGAATGTATTTCAAATCAACCTTAAATCTGCTGTTTGAGTTTTGTGAGCATGCTAGGTCTGGATTTCCAATTTTGTAACATACCAGAAATTGAATATGTGACTCATTACATCAATTCATCCATTTAATCAGAAGGAATGAATCAATCAAATTTGCTTTAAATCACATCAAAGTTTCACTCAACTAAGGAAATGTAGTCATTTAAATGCATTTATTTTCTTTCACATTTTCCGTTCGCTATTTGGGGGAAGTCTAATAAATAATGTACACCATATTAGTGAAGTTAGTTTTCAACGATTAAAGTGGAAAAATGTATTTTTGATCTAGTTATTCCTCAGGATCTGCCTGGAAAGAGAATAATACATTTGCAAGCCAAAAGAACCCATATGAAAATGGTCACATAACCTCTCTTTGAAACCATACCTGGTTAAATGATCTATGCCAAACAATCATGTCCTCATTAATGACCAATTCCTGTCCTTTGATAGCATCAGGATCTACTTTTCCAATCTTACGTCTCTGGAAAGTGGAATTGGGAAAGGCGACTATGTTGATGATATCAAATCCACCTTCCATGTTCTTTTGATTGTAAAATGTCATGATGTCTCCAAGAGAATTGTTGAATTTCATGCCTTTAAGAAATTGGTGAAGCTATATTATTGGGAATAGGAAAAAAAATAGAAAACAAAGAATAGAAAGATATCAGTAATTTTGTCTTAGTTGTAGTAAGCTTTTGAATGAGAAACTCTGAAAACATGGAAAGACTATTTCTCCAACCTCTTGAGAACCTGTTTGCTGCCTTCTGCATTTGAGGGATAATTCAAAGGATCAGATACTTCTTTTCTGAGTCATAGTCAAAGGACAGAAATGAATTGCAGCAGGTTTGTTCCCAGCCCAACATAGCCCAGGAGATAATGTGGAACTAGAGAAACAGTTTCCAAAATCACATTCCCTCCGTGATCTCTTCCTCGTTTTCTACGTAAGCCTCACCTGACTGATCTGCTTGTGACTTCCCACCCATTTTTCATTTCATTCAATTCTCACAGACATACGGCTGCTATGAGCATGATAAAGACTGAAAGATAGCTGACAAAAACTAAATAGAATCCCTCTATTGTCTTCAATAATATCGGTAGGTGAAATGCCGAAAAAGCTATAGGAATTTGAAAACCAGGACCTGGATCTTACTTCATTTAAGTCTTAATCCTTGCATTCTGAAGTTGTTCAGGGAGTAAAATGGAAAACATATTAAAGTATGGAAATAAAGGAATAAATATATATTTTTTATCAAAGGATGAACTATTTTAATAGTTGCTTCTTCCCTGTTTGAATCATGTAGCATAACTTTGTATTTACCATTGTTTCATATAATTTATTTATACAACACAAATCACCTGCCATGGCTGTGTATCTTCATATTCGAATAATTTATGTCTCCTCAAATGCCTGTGATTAGATCGAAGTAAGAAGAGACTATGTAAAGCTTGCGCCAATACATAGACAGCATTATAGATACTGTAGCTGTGCCCAGAAAGATGCACCTCAAACAGAGACCCAGGAATATCCTCTAGCTTTTCCTCTCCTGTACAAATGTCATTGTCCACTTGGGTTGAACGAGGAGATGGCAATGAACAATCAAACACTTGTTCCCAGAAAAGTGGAAAAAATCCATCTTCTTGAATCCAAGGAGGTTTTATCAACTTCAGGAATTCCTTGAACCCTGGAATTTGTTTTGAGTGAATTGTGAAAAAAATGCCACCATCAAAGAACTGTCGGTCCCATTTTCTTTGCACTCCTGTTAAGACATAATCAATCTGGGCAGTCATGATCCACACTTTCCCCAAGGAACTCTGCCCAACTCCAGGATCCAGCATGAATATAATAGTAGTCACCCATGCAATTGTCAAAGAGTCTCCACACACAATAAAGGTCTTGATCTTCTCATCAGTTATGCCATGATAAATAATTGTTGCTTTTCCAATCATGTCATACAATTTATCCCATTGTGTTAAATACGGAATTCTTTGGATGGAAGCAGAGCAGATTCCTTGTTGGGAAAGGAGGGTTTCCATGGTCTGCAAGAAACGTTCTCCATTCATATTATCAGTAGTAAGGATCCCAATCCAGGTCCACCCAAAATGTTGAAGTAGTCGAATAATCCCAATGTACTGAGAAGATTCATTTGGGACAATGGAGTATGAAGAGGACATTTCATTGTTATAACTATTCCGAGGGGCAAATGAACCATAAGTCAGCTAAAAGGAAAAACACATTTTGTGGAAAGATATTGCCAGTAACATATTCACCTCCTTTAGTAAATTCATTTTAACCTGAAAGGTAACTATCTTATGTCTATTCTTCAAGCACCTACCTGTGGTATCTTGTATAAACTTACAATGTCTGCCATATAAGATGACGTTTCAGAGGTGAGTCCCCCAATAATGGCCATAAGGTTTTTCATAGTGTCACACTTGTAGTTGGGGACAAATTGCTGAGATTTGAAGAGTAAATCCAGGGTAGTCCGATAGGTCATCATTGGGTGATAATAGTTGTCATGGATATGAAAACCAAGGGTGACATTAGACAGGATTTGTGGATTCTCATTGATCTCCTTCACAGCAAAGGCCAAGGAAAGGACATGTTGGTAGAATTTTGTTAACACCCTTTAAATAAAATTTGCAGAGTGTTAACAAAAAACCACTTTTTCAGACATTAACTTACATTAACTTAATTACATTTTATGTCTGAACAATAATCATTGGTTTAGCTGAGTTAAATATATCTATAACCTCTCCCCTTCTCTATGTTTTAGATAGGGCTATTTTATGTCAATTGACAATTCTGTCATAATGAAATATTGTCTGTGATTGGCATGGTCGCAGAATGAATCAACGTATCTTCAGTTTTCATGAATAAAATGTCCTCCTATTTCAAAGCCTAAAACTGTTCTTCATTCTTTCCTACCAACTTAAAATAAAATCTTATAATGAGATAATAGGGTTGATGTTAGATAAAACCCCATGTTATTTTTCTCTAGCACCTTCAACCATGTAAACTAGGTTACCTGATCTAGTTTTGTACATTTGGCAGAATTTTCATTCATTAAAAGCTGTCTGGAATTCCAGAGTTGTAGAAACACCCTTAGAGAGAAAGAATTGCCATTATTTAAGAAAACAGTCCACTGTTCCCTCTTTCCATCCATGCATTGAAACTCTCCTAACTTCTATAGAGGAGAAGATAGAAAATCCGTACTCTTCAAATGCAAAAAAATCTTGAGAAGGATGCTTCTTAAATGAAACTTCATTAAAATGGTAATGTATCAGAGAGACCATCCCTCCAAGAATGACGTCACCTTGCTGGTACCACTCAGACTGAGTAGGTATTGGATCCCCCATATGACATGCTAAACTATTCACTCTGACTATTGGGATCATTAAAAGAAGAAGAAGAAACATCTGGGTAGCAGAAAGTCTTCTGCAATATGGATGGATCTGATATCACTACAATCAAAATCCTGCATTAGCAAATATTAGCCTGGCTGAATACATCTCTTAAGAACTTTGCTACTACTAATATAAAGCAAGAATGTAGTTCGATACACGTCCTTTATTAAACTTGCCAAATCCACCAAACACTTTGCTCAAAGGATAGCTCCCTGGTACTATTGAAAACCACAGTTTGAAGCAAATAAAAATGTAGACTCTACCCTTTCCAATTCTTACTCTTACTTGCAAATCTCTAAAGATAAAACCTTTATATACTTTCTCATTCTCATTAACAGATTGTTTGTCTCGGCTTCAGTTGTTTACATCTTTGCCCAAGTGAACAAATTACAGTCACTAAAATAATTCCAGTGGAGAGCATCAATTTCGCTCTGAAGGTCATCTGGCATTAAAAGAAATGATATAATAAATAGTGAAGTAGTAAAAATTAGATATAATTGTTTTCCCAGTTTCTCTCAGCAGCACTCTTTTCTTACTGGAAGTACAGCCATCGTCAACTTTGCAAACGGATTGTCTCTGTAAATTCAGCTTTTAAAATAACCAAACCCCAAATTGCAGAAACATATTTGCAGTTGTTATTTCTCTAGTAAAATTCATACTTTGATAGAATTATTTTCCAGTATTTTATATAGAGACCAGAGCCTTTTTTAGGTGGGATTGTAGGATTTCATACATGGATAACAGGATGTAGCGCAGGAGTAGCTTCTTCATTCAGACAGAATGGGGTCTAGATAACCCACTTCATCCAAGGTCATATGAAGTTACCACTCCTGCCATATTCATCTCTAAAAGGAGAAGATTGGAAACTGGGTGAAAATTGTCCAGCCTGGTTGGGTTGAGTGATGCTCCTTTAAGGAGGAGGCACACCACTGTCTCTTTAAGAGCTGTTGGGACCACTCCTTCTTTCAAGGAGTAGCTAACTATCACCAGACCCAATCCAGTGTTCCTTTCCACACAGCTTTAATAAGTCAGGAGGGGAATGGATCTAATACACGTGGCTAAACTAGCAGCCAAGAGGGTCTTCTCCACTTCCTCTGGTTCCATGGGCTCAAAAGCTTCTCAGATCACCTTGCAAGCCCCCACACTTGCACACTTGCACACTAGGATTTCATACATGGATAACAGGATGTAGCTCAGGAGTAGCTTCTTCTAAAGAAAACAAGGTTTGGTTGAGACATCCATCTAAGGTAGTCCTCAACTTACAACCATTCTATTAGTGACTGTTCAAACTTACAACAGCACTGAAAAAAGTGACTTAAGACCATTATTCACACTTATGACCATTGCAGCATCCCTATGGTCATATGATCAAAATTCGGACACTTGGCAACTGGCTTGTATTTATGACAGTTGCAGCCTCCTGGGGTCATGTGATTACCTTTTGTGATCTTCTGACAAGTAAAATCAATGGGGAAGCCAGATTCACTTAATAACCACATTACTAACTTAAAAACTGCAGTGTTTCACTTAACAACTGTGGCAAGAAAGGTCATAATTTGCGGCAAAATTAACTTAACAACTGTCATGATTAGCAACTGAAATTTTGGGCTAAGTTGAGGGCTACCTGTATAAACTTGTTTCTTATCTTCCGTCCTCAAAACAAAACTGATATATGTATTTATATATATACAAACACATATACACATCATAAACAAACACAAATCATCTTCATAAATAAGTAAGTGTGGAATCAACAGCCCTAACCAAACAGAAATAAAACAAGGGAGAGAGAAAAAAGAGAGGGAGGTATAAAGTTACACTATTTGCTACAGCTAGCATTATTAAAATAAATATATATTAATTCTACTTTTTTTCCTTTTTACTGTGTTTGGATCATTTTATCACTTTCAGATGAGAAGGAACGGATTTTCGAGTAATAAAGTGACTGCAATTGTTGTTACACGCTGATTAATTTTTAGTTTGTTAGGATGTTTTCTTCAGATTTCTCCTACAAAATGTTATGGATTTAATGAAACAATATTAACAAAAGTTAGCAAACATTTGGGTTGTTTGACCATAGGGTTATATATTCCTTTCAGCATTTGAGTTATCTAAGGAAGTTTTAATTACTTTTGATTTGATTTTTAATTTTTTTT
This sequence comes from Thermophis baileyi, assembly GCA_003457575.1. Taxonomy (NCBI): domain Eukaryota; kingdom Metazoa; phylum Chordata; class Lepidosauria; order Squamata; family Dipsadidae; genus Thermophis; species Thermophis baileyi. The sequence goes on along the minus strand of QLTV01001158.1, from coordinate 133,722 downwards.
AATTTTAATTTTCCATTTTTCCAATTTACATAACAATAAACATTTTTTAACAGTACTGTGCCATATGTCTCTTGCAGTTATTTATATGAAAAATTCAGGGTTAAAGGACAGAGCTCATCCTTTTTCCCCTGCACTGCCCCGACCTCGCCACCGGAAGTCCTCAGCACATTCTAATATCTTATATATAATCAACTTATTGTTTTGTATGTTTTTAAGTTTCCAACATTGAGCATAAACAATTCTTGCTGCTGTTACTATGTGTAAAATGATATATTGGAGTTGTTTCTTTATCTTTTGATTAATTATTCCTAATAAAAATAATTCAGCTTTAAATTCGATTTGTTCTCCTGTTATCTCCTGTAGCCATCTCCTTATCTGTTCCCAATATTTCTTTGCTTTGGGGCATTGCCACCACACATGATAGAATGTTCCATCCAAGTTACTTTTGATTTTAAACAATCTTGAAATCCTTTAAGTATATTGGAATACCTGGATAGTTAACACTCTTGTCCTCTCATCGCAACAACACAATTAATAAACAGCATAATAAGATATGTGGCACTGGCCCAGTCAGGCCCAGGATACCATCTGAGAGTTTTATATGCTTAGAGGCTTCTGGAAGAACAGATGGCATCCATGGCCAGAAGAGCTTTTGCACATTTTCAGTAATGTACCATTTGTGCTCATTCCTGGACTGAGAAACTCTGCTCACTACCACTCATGCCCAGCGGTTGGATTCACTTACCTTCCCTACCAGTTCGCAAATGTGAGTGCACGTTTTGTCTGTGCATGCGCACGGCCTTCTGCGCATGCGCAGTAGGTGCATGTTATGTCAGGGCGGGTGGGCAGAGCCTCCCGCCGTCAATGCTACCGGATCGCGCGATCTGGATAGAACCAGCTGAATACCACCACTGCTCATGCCCTAATGAGCCCCTGCCTGAACTACTGCAGTATGTTCCACAAAGACCTGCCATTGAAGATCATCTGGAAGGTTCAGCTTGTGTACAATGCAGTGGTATGTGTAGCTATGCACACCCCTAGAAAGGCACTCATTACATCTCTGCTCTGTCACCTGTGTTGGTTGCCCATTTGCTTCTTGGCCTTATTCAAGGTGCTGGTTTTGACCTTTAAAGACCTCCATGACATGGGCCTGAGTTATTTAAGGGACTGCCTCCATCCATTCATATCTGTTCGCTCCATCATCTCTGCAATAACAGATATGCTACCAGTTCCATCTGCTAGGGAGCTACATTTGGCAGGTGGGCCTTTTGTGTCATGATAGCCACCTATGGAACATCCACCCCCCCCACCCAAGTGAGGCTGGTTCTATCCTTGTTGATTTTCCAGAAGTCTCTCAAAACAAGGTCTTTTTGTCATCAGGTCTGGGGGACCCAGGGAATCAATAAAGTATCAAGGTGGCTCCATTGTTCTTGACATTTACTAGCTCTCTAAGCCTTTGATCATGCTTTTTAAAAAAATTTCTGGATAGAAATTGGTTTTTTTACATTGTTTTAACTCTGATGATGATGATGATGATGATGATGATGGGGTGCAATGATTTAGTGGTTAAAGATGCTGAGCTTGTCAGCTAGAGAGTTGACAGCAGAGATGGTATTCAGCCAGTTCGGACCGGTTCGAGTGAACCGGTAGCGGTGACTGCGGGTGGGCCCGCCCACCTGCCCGGATGTAATGCCGTCCTATTTAGCCACATTTTCGGAAAGCGTGCGCATGAGTAAAGCGCATGCGTGGGAAGCTGGATGCATGCATGGAGGATGCATGCGCGCATGCTCACATTTGTGAACTGGTAGGAAAGGTAAGTGAATACCACCTCTGGTTGACAGCCCAGGTTCGAAACCAGACCACACAATGGGATGAGCTCCTGCTCCTTGCTCCAGCTCCTGCCCACCTAGTAGTTTGAAAGCATGCCAATGTGAGTAGATTAATAGGTACCACTTTGGTGGGAAGGTAACAGGGTTCCATGCACCTTTGGTGTATAGCCATGCTGTCCACATGACCATGGAAAATGTCTTCAGCCAAGAAATGGAGATGAGCACTGTGTCCTAGAGTCGGACAAGACCAGACAGGAAAAACTTTACCTTTACCTTTACCTTTTATTATATGGCACTCAGAGTCACTCTTTTGCGAGATGAATATCTATATAAATTTGATGAATAAATTTGATAAATTTATTCATCAAGTCATGTCTGTAACCTGGCACTAGAAGATACATGAAATGTAGAGTCACTCTTTGACATGCCGCCTTTTATCTTTTTATTATCCAAGTTCTGCAGGCCGGACTGATCCTATAGTTGTCTTTTCTCTGTTAATACCTTCCTGATCTACACATGACAGCATCCTTAGAACAGAGAAAAGGAGAAAGGAAATATTGAAATGATTCAATGAATTCTATTCTGTTTTAAAGCTTTAGCTTCCCAGTTTAATGCTGGGGGTTGGATTCCATAATTGGTGGCGTTAAGACAGAAACTAAATGTTTACTGATTTTACTCAAATTTATATGCTGCTTTCTCTTCAAATCATGCATGGAAATAAATTTCATCAAAATCATTTCTACTTCCTGAAAACAGAAGAATGGACTATCTTGTACATTAGGAAACATATTTAACTGTATAATCTTCAAAGTTTGGTTAAACTAAAATAATTCTGCATGTATTACTTGGATACTCATATTCTACATTTAAACCTGACAATGTTATTGGTAAATGATATTTACATGATTTCATTTCTTTTTATTAATTAATTGTTCTCTGTTGTTCAATTCTGGCCTCAGCACAATGATGAAGCACTTTGGGAAGAAGATACATCCCAATAATCCAGCACTGGAGGACAAGATGGAGAAGATCTCCACAGCCACCATGGCTTTCCCTCTAGTGCTCTGGAAAGTTGCCACAAAGGACACCCACACACTACAAAAAGCCAACATACTGAAAGTAATAAATTTGGCTTCATTAAAACTGTCAGGTAAATTACGGGCAAGGAATGCCACAACAAAGCTGGCAGTAGCCAAGAAGCCCAGGTAGCCCAGGACACAATAAAACATGACAATGAAACCTTCATTGCATTGCAAAATCATGGTTTCCATAAGGGAATGCATGTCTAACTCGGGGAATGGAGGAAAGTTTGCCAACCATGTGATACAGATGTTGGCTTGGAAAAAAGAGCAGGAAAGAACAGTAAAAAGGGCCAACCTTTTTCCTACCCATTTCCTCATCTTGGAGCCTGGCTTGGTGGCCATGAAAGCCATAACCACAGTGAGGGTTTTGGCCAAAATACAAGAAACAGCCACTGAAAAGACAATGACAAAAGTCGGTTGCCGAAGACAACAGGTGACTTTCCCTGGTTGACCAAGAAATAACAAGGAAGAAAGAAAGCAGAGCAGAAGTGCCACAAGGAGAATGTAAGTGAGGTCCCGATTGTTGGCTTTAACTATGGGAGTATCTTTGTACTTCATAAAAGTTCCAAGAATCCAGGCTGTTATCACAGCAAAAGCAACAGCAGTTGATGCCAACGAAATCCCTAACATTTCTTCAAAGGAGAGGAAACTCATTGTTTTGTTCAGGCATTGATCTTGCTCCTTGCTTGGATACTGATTTTCAGGACATTTGAAACAATCTTCCATCTCTAGAGTAAAAATAAAAAACAAAAGTCAGATTTCTTGATTATTATTTACTTCTGGAAATACAGAGAAAGCTGTCTCATAACTGGGTGGTTGCCTTGGTAAGATCACACTTGGAATATTGCATCCAGTTTTGGTCGCCACAATATAAAAAAGATGTTGAGACTCTAAAAAGACTGCAGAGAAGAGCAACAAAGATGATTAGGGGACTGGAAAAGAAGAACTACGGGTGACATGATAGCAGTCTTTCAATATCTAAGGGGCTACCACAAAGAAGAGTGGGTCATCCTATTCTCCAAAGCACCTGAAGGCAGGACAAGAAGCAATAGATGGAAACTAATTAAGGAGAGAAACAACCTAGAACTAAGGAGAAATTTTCTGACAGTTAGAACAATTAATCAGTGGAACAACTTGGCTCCAGAAGTTGTGAATGCTCCAACACTGGAAGTTTTTAAGAAGATGTTGGACATTTGTCTGAAATGGTGTAGTGTTTCCCGCTTGAGAAGGGACCTTCAAGGTCCCTTCCAACTCCGTTCTTCTGTTATCTAGTACTTATCTGCTTCATCTGGGTTGAGTTATATATGTCCTTACATTCCAATATTATAAGAAATTGATTTATTGTTTTTTATTATTTGTATAAGTTTTTTTTTTAATTTTTGTAAGCTACCCAGACTTACCGAGAGTGAGTGGGTGGCCATACAAATTTTCTTAAAGAAATAAATATTCATTGAAGATCATCTTTTGGGTTGATGGCGCCAATGGGATTGGGTTGTTAAGGCTAATTAATTATTGAAATTGATAACTTTTACATGTAACCATTTGTGATTCTTTTAATAACAAAGATAAAACAACAAAATAATGTTGTGGAATAACAAATATGAATAAACTATATGTTATTTGGGGAAGATGAACAAAACCCAAATACTGTGAGGTTAATGATGCAAAGAGACATTTTCCACTTTTGTTCTTGGGAAAGAAGAAATCAGCATCAATTTCTTAACATAGGACAATAAATAAGGAATATTTAATAAGAGTTCAATAAGTTATAAGTAATAGTTTATTATCATTTCTTTCATAGGCACTGGAAAATCTAGGTTAGAAAAAGGGAAATTAATTATTTCATTGATATTTATCTTCATGAAACTGATTTTTATGAAGGGGAATGTACATTCTTATTGGGGCCTCAGGTTAATTGGTACAGCCATGTCTTCAAGGCCTTTCAGAAGACCAAAAGGGTGGGTGGGGATATCACCTTGGAGGATGGCAAGAGCCATGACAGAAAAGGCTTTTTATGACTCTGCTGGCCAAAATGTCTTGGCTGATGGGGTCTGCAGCATTTTAGAGGCTGCTGTTGAAGTAGATAACCCCCCCCCCACCTACTCCCTGTGTGCACCTTGGTCCCCCTCTCTCTCCATCCAGGTCAGTTTCATTTTAACTGAATTTTAAAGTCAAGATTCTTATTTCTTGTTTTAATGTTTTACACAGTATATTTTAATTGTATTTTTGTAAGGTGCCTCGAGTTGCCTCTGGTGAGATGAATGGCATACAAATTCAATAAATAGCTAGAAAGCTAGATAAATTTAGATAGATGATAGATAGATAGATGGATGGATGGATGGATGGATGGATG
>QLTV01001158.1:115832-128224 GCA_003457575.1 Thermophis baileyi | reverse complement strand
GGTGGATGGATGGATGTATGGAAGGAAGGAGGGAAGGATGGATAGATGGATGGATAGATAGATAGATAAATAGATAGATAGAGGAGGGATAATAGATAGAGAGATAGATAGATAAAGAGAGAGAGAGAGAGAGAGACAGACAGACAGACAGACAGACAGACAGACAGACAGACAGACAGACAGACAGACGATAGAGATAGATAGATAGATAGATAGATAGATAGATAGATAGATAGATAGATAGATAGATAGATAGATAGATAGATAGATAGATAGATAGATAGATAGATAGATAGATAGATAGATAGATAGCAATAGCACTTAGACTTATATACCGCTTCATAGTGCTTTTACAGCCCTCTCTAAATGGTTTACAGAGTCACCATATTGCCCACAACAATCTGGGTCCTCATTTTACCCACCTTGGAAGGATGTAAGGCTGAGTCAACCTTGAGCCAGTGAGATTTGATAGAAGAAAAAATACCCAGAACCCCCCCCCAAAAAAAAATTCAAAAAAAAATTCAAAAAAAAAAAAGCTGAAAACAAGATGGCGACACATGTGCAGTGCCAGAAACTCAGTTTCTGCACATGCGCAGAAAATAAAAACCGGGAAAAAATTCCCCCCCCAAAAAATTACCCCCCCAAAAAAATTCCAAAAAAAGATGGTGGTGCCCACGGACCGGCACCAACAGAACCGGTTCTGTGACATCACCGTGACATCACCAGTGGGTCGCTACCGGTTCGGGCAAACTGTTAAGTGATGTAATCACTTAACAACTGCAATTGGGAGAGCTAGGATTATGGCCATTGAGCAAAGTGATCTCAGGCGTCTCTTGCTTCGCCGATGAATTTAACACCACCGACAACACTACTACCCTTCAAAAAGACCTTGACTTTGTGTCAGAATGGTCGAACAACTGGCAACTCCAAATCTCAACCAACAAATGCTCTGTCCTACACACTGGCAAAAAGAATCAGAACACAACATTCAATCTGGGTGGATACGACCTCGTAGACGACCCTCACTCTGTCAAGGACCTTGGAGTACTCATCTTAAATGATCTAAGTGCCAGAGCTCACTGTAACAGCATTGCCAAAAAGGCATTAAAAGTTGTTAACCTAATCTTGCATAGTTTCTTCTCCGGTAATATTGAACTACAAACTAGGGCATACAAAACTTTTGCTAGACCAATTCTTGAATACAGCTCATCTGTCTGGAACCCACACTGCATATCGGACATTAGTACAATTGAGCGTGTCCAGAGATATTTTACAAGAAGAGTCCACCACTTCTCTGCTTGCAACAGAATACCTTACACCACCAGACTTGAAATTCTGGGCTTAGAAAACTTAGAACTACGTCACCTTCGGCATGACCTAAGTGTAGTTCATAAAATTATCTGCTACAAAATTTTAACCTTAAACTGTCTACCGTTGACCTCACCCCATTCCTAAGAGGTCTGTAAGGGGCGTGCATAAGCACACCAGCGTGCCTACTGTCCCTGTCCAAATGTTCCCTTTTATTTGTACCCATTTTATGTATTCAAATAATGTTATACTTATGTATATTATCAAATACGTACATGACAAAATAAATAAATAAATAAATAAAAATAAAATGCTTTGCTCCATAATCCAGATTCTGGTCCCAGTTATGGTCATTAGTGGAAAACTACATGTACTGTATGTTGCAGGATCCAATCTGGGTTGGTCACCAGTACCAGAGGTTTTGTCTTCCAAACTTTTGGACTCATGCTGGAGCCCATCTTCAGGGAACTTCTCTCTAGACTCTCTAGCCTTCTCTCTAGCCTTCCTTCTAGCCTCTCTAGGAACACTTATATTTGCCTACATGTATGTTATTTGAATTAAACCTCAAAAGAGCTATTCCTATGACTTTTCAAATTTTTTTTAAAGAACATGAAAACATGAAAACATTCCTGAGCTTCAGACTGGGAAAGATGGCTCTTAGCCATGTTCTAGATCAATGGGTCTCAACCTTTTCTTCACCATGGACTTCCTTTTGTGCCATGGACTATGGCCATGGACCACCAAGACTTAACTTAAATCATAACATTTCTTCAGGTCTTCGTGGACCCTCTGTGATGACATTGTGGCCCCCTAGGGATCCGTAGACCACAGGTTGAGAACCACCGGTCTAGCTAAATGCCCAGCATGATTATTTATTAATTCTGATCCACACATTTGTTTTAAACATCAGTCAACTGACCCATCTTGTCTGAAATCTTTCCTTCTGGACATGGAACACAGTCATAGCAGCAGAATTTTTCCCCTTCCATTCTTCTCTTCCAATATCCTGGGTGACAATACTCATTACAAAGAGAAATGGGAAGAGCCTGCAAATAACATGAACATTGTTTAATAAGAAGAGGACAGGCTTTGATTCCTTTATTCATCTGTAAACTAAAGTAAACTACATATCCCTTTAAAAAGGGATGTGGCTGTATTAGTCTATGAAGCTCTTGTACATATGCACAAATTCTGCATGCATAGTTTTAGATCATTTTATTTTCAAAACAGAAACGTAACATTGCACTAGGTGTCAAGCATCAAGGAAATCAAGAGATTCAGGCAGTTCAAAGCTCTCTACAAGCATCTGACCAACTAACAGTCAGGAGAAATGAGCGGGAGATAAGAAAGGCATTCAAGGCAGGTTGGACTTATTTCTCTTGTGGGCACACAGGGATTCATGACTTATGATGCATTTGACCTCTCCCTCAGGCTCAGCCTAGTCATTTCCTATACTAAGTCTGTATTAATTCTGCTGAATACTGATGAGATTACATTGCATAGAAAAATAGAAATGTCAGGTCTGTAATGAACAAACTGACCACATCTTTTCAAAGTACAGTATGTTATTGATCCTACCTGGTTAAAGCTTTTGTGCCATTCAATTCTATTTTTATTAATAGTCAATTGGTATCCATCTGGAGCATTGGGATCTAATCTTCCAACTTTCACTTTCTTGAATGATTTGTTTGGAAAAGTGATCATGTTGATGATGTCAAATCCTCCTGTTACTTGCCTTTTGTCATTAAAGAAAACTCTTTCTTCAGCTGAGTTGTTAAAAGATATGTCTTGAAGAAATGGATGGAGCTGTTTTAAAAATAGTAAGAAACAGGGGATTGAAAGAATAGTGATGACTAAGTCATCCCAAAGATACTTTTTCAAAAGGCAACTGGATTTTGTTTCTCCTTGAAGACATTTTGTTTCTCATCCAAGAAGCTTCTTCACGGATGGGTTCCTCCCGGTTCGGACCGGTTTGCCCGAACTGGTAGCAGCCCGCTGGTGATGTCATGATGACATCACCGAACCGGATCGGTCGATGCCTGTCCGTGGGGGGTCGCCATCTTTTTTTTTTAATTTTTTTCGATTTTTTTTTTAAAAATTTCCTTCTGAGTATGAGCAGAAGCCGACTTCCGGCACTGTGCATGCAGTCCACACAATCCACTTGGTAGGGTTTGCAGACTGTGAAAGGTGTGTTGCTCATCATTGTTAGGTGGTCAAAACATGATTGATTCACTTAAATAGTAGCATTATTTAACCAACCCAATTATTTTATACTACATTTTCCAATGAAGGAAAAAAAATGTGTTACATAGCTATATTACCTGCCAAGACTGGAGATCCTGGAGTTGAATGATTTTATCCGGTGTCATTTTTTGCCAGCTGGATCTCCTTGATAGTAGGGTATGTAAAGAATAAGCCATGGCATAGATACCATTATAGATACTGTAACTATGACCAGTCATTTGCATCTCAAAGAGAGGTCCAGGAAGACTGTTCAGGTTCTCCTCCCCAGAGCATTTTTCATTATCCATTGTTAGCGATTCTGAATTAGGAAAGAAACAGTCAAATGCTTGCTCCCAAAACTCTTTTATAAATCCATCTCGGTGCCTCCAATGAGGTTTGATGGTCTGAAGAAATGTCCTGAACCCCAGAAGTTCCTTGGACTGAATTTGAAAGGAAATGGCCCCATCAAACAAACGGAGATCAAAACTCTTCTGAATTCCTGTTAATATAAAATCCGTTTGGCTTGTCATAATCCATACCTTTCTAAAGGATGCATTTTCTTTATTTTGGGGATCTCTAAAAAATATGAGAAATGTGAACCACACAAGAGTCAAAGTATCTCCATACATAATAAATGTACTTGTTTTACGATTGGTGAAGTGTCTATAAATGCTGGACATTGTATCAAAAAAATTATCCAAGTTATCAAGATGGGGTATTCCAGGGATTTGTTGTATGAAGGCTGGACAGATTCCATTCTGTGAAAACATGCATTGTAGTTTCTGCAAAAATTGTTCGCCACTCTCATTCAGAGAAGCGAAGAGTCCAATCCACTTCCATCCAAAATATTTAAGCAATTGGATAATCCCAATATATAGGGGACCCTCATTTGGGGCCATAAAGTAAAGTGAAGGTACCTTATTTCTAGAAAAACTTTCTGAGGGATATGAACCATATGTGAGCTAAAAGAAAGTATAAAGTTTCCATATTTGAGAGGCTCCTACAAAGATGAGGGTGTCAAACTATTTTCCAAAGCACCCGAAGGGAAGACAAGAAACAATGGATGGAAACTAGCCAAGGAGAGAAGCAACCTAGAACTTAGGAGAAATTTCCTAACAGCGAGAGCAATCAACCAATGCAATAGTTTGCCATCAGAAGTTGTGTGCGCTCCATCATTGGATGCTTTCAAAAACAGACTGGACAACAATTTGTCTGAAATAGTATAGGATCTCCTGCTTGAGCAGGGAGTTGGACTAGAAGACCTCCAAGGTCCCTTCCAACTCTATTATTCTATCTTCTATAATGTGGTACAGATATATTATTGCTATTCTTTATGCCTATTGGAACAATTGAAGGAACTGGCCAGCAGAATTCAAATTTAAATAAATTGTTCCTGTAGTATCAATTTCTTGATTTATAATCATATGATATGATATGATTTCAGGAGTTCAGACCAGGTGCCCGAAGATGGAAGAGATTCTACTTTTAAATTATGGAAACTACCGTAATGAATTTTCAAATGCTCAAGTCTTAGCTGAAACTTGCTTATGAGGTTGTTATTTTGGGGAGTAAATTTAGGATTAGGGATCCCATGTACATTGCTTGAGCTTTGATTATTTACAAAGGAAGAAGAAAATTCTCCCTGTTTCTCAACCAACCTGAGGTATCTTGTAGAATTCTATAATGTCTGATATATGGGATGAAGTATCAGACTCAAGTCCTCCAAGGATGGCTATGAGATTTTTAGAAGAGCCACATTTATAGTTTGGGAGAAATCTATTTGATTTGAAAAGTAAGTCCAAGGTGGTCCGATAGGTCATTCTGGCACTGTAGTAGCTGTCACAGATGTGGAAGCCAAGGGTAACATTGGGCAAGATTTGTGGATTCTCATTGATCTCCTTCACAGCAAAGGCCAAAGAAAGGACATGCTGGTAGAACTTTGTGATCATGCTGCAAAGAAAGAAAATGTTTGGAAAAGCAACCCTTCAGTAAGAAAATTGGTTGAAGTCTCATTTCCCCCTGTAATTTTAATTTGATTCAGAAAACCATGTTTTGATATTTCATAATAAATATCACTCTTAACAATAGTCCAAATAGTTTAATGAAAATAAGCTTTTTGTTATACATTTCCTCATCTTCAGCAAATTAAATACATACACATTTTATAAAGAATTGGGTTTTAAGGCCAAGATCAGTGGAAAAGATATAACTCTGTGAGACAGATAGATGTGAAGATTTTCTGTTCCCGGGGAATATATGCATATTTGTTTTCAAAGAAATGTTATTTAAAATTGGGATTTTGTGCCAGTTCCTACATATTTTTCATCCTCTTTCTAAAAATTGGGTAGGCTAAAATGGTTTCCCCTCTTGTAAATTTGTAATGTAGAGGGATATTATGGCTATTTTTTTTCCTTCTAGTAATATGAATCACAATGCAGAATAGAATACAGAATAATAGAGTTGGAAGGGACTTTGGAGGTCCAATCCCCTGCTCAAGTAGGAAACCCTATACCATTCCAGACAAGTGGCTATCCAGTCTCTTCTTAAAAGCCTCCAGTGATGAAGCACCCACAACATCTGAAGGCAAGCTGTTCCACTATCCGTCAAATCCCTATCCCTGATTTCTTCATGACCTAACTCATCTTTAGCAATTCTAAAAGTCTGATATTTTATATTATGCAGTAGCGCATAATATTCAAATATTCATAGTTGGCAACTTGAATAGTGATGACCAGCATCTGAAAAGACAATTGAAGCAGAGTTGGTCACTTTAACAGAACATAAGTCTTAGTTACAGAACTATATAAGATAGGAAGAAAACATAGTTTCTAACAACATATATCCTACCAGGGGGGAAAGTCAAGAAGAGAGTATTCTTGTGGGTGCTTATTTGTGGAACAAAGATGGAAAAGAAGAACCTGAAGTCTCATAAAAAATCCATTTAAAACAAATCAGGCAGAGGACTAGAGTAGAGAGACAATGCACAGATACTTTACCTTATAGTCAATTTCCCCTATATCAGAGGTGCTTTCCTCCTGGTTCGGACCGGTTCGCCTGAACCGGTAGCGACCCGCTGGTGATGTCACAATGACATCACGGATCTGGTTCAGTTGGTGCTGGTCCGTGGACACCGACATCTTTTTTTTAAAAAAAATTGAATTTTTTTTATTTTTTTCTTCTGTGCATGCGCAGAAGCCAAGTTTCCGGCACTGCGCATGCGTCGCCATCTTGTTTTTGGCTTTTTTTGGGGGGGGAGGGATTTTTTTTTCATTTTTTTTGCACTGTGCATGAGGCGCGGCCACGCAGTGCGGGAGGAAGCAAACTGGCAGCGAGGTAAGTTAGAACCCACCCCTGCCCTATATGCATGAAGTATGAAATTTCTTCATGTTTAGCAATTAGAAGTTCTAAAACACTTCCCAAAATTAAACTCTACACAGTCATTAAGTGCATTTTTAAAATAAAATAAAAAGAATAACAGTTCAAAATCTCACTTTGTCTGGAGTTAGACATTCTAGGAAAACTTGGGAAATAATCAGGTTGTGTAAGGTCTTTATTCATCTTCTTTGAGCCTCTTGTTATTCATAGATACACAAGCTGTTATTTGTTATCTGTTATTTGTTATTTTTGCTGTACTCAGGGCAACTGACAAGAAGCAATGTAATATTAGACTCTTGCTTACTTTGGAATGTTAAACAGCATTTGAGATGGGTATTCTTCAAACAACTGTTGGTTGAAAATGTATATGATTTGAGAAGTCATCCCACCAATGAGAATATCACCTGGCTGGTACCATTCATATGGAACCATAAAAGGATCTGCATGACACTTTAGAGTATTCACTGGATATATGATCGATGAAAATATCAGACGGAACAACATAGCAGCAGCAAAAAATTCTTCTAAAAGTTGTGTTCTCTAAGAGCCGAGGTGGCACAGTGGTTAGAGTGCAGTACTGCAGGCTACTTCAGCTGACTGCTAGTTGCAGTTCAGCGGTTCAAATCTCACCGGCTCAAGGTTGACTCAGCCTTCCATCCTTCCGAGGTGGGTAAAATGAGGACCCAGATTGTTGGGGGCAATATGCTGATTCTGTGAACCGCTTAGAGAGGGCTGTAAAAGCACTGTAAAGCGGTATATAAGTCTAAGTGCTATTGCTATTAACCAAGACAGATTACTTGACTTAGCAAAGTGCCTTTTCTCAGCATGTTTCTTAAGAGAAAACTATCAAACAAATTTTTTACTTTGGCAGAGATACAATTTGAGTACTGACTGACTGACTGAGATTTCCAGAACTCGTATCTTGCAGTTTCCTAGTAAAATGAAAAACAAATACCAGAAGAAATAAACCTGATTAGCTTGCTTGTCTCTTCCAAACACCCCATGGAACTGGGGTTAGTTTATAACATGTTTGGGGGTTTGTTCTCATCTTTAAATAAACTTCTGGAGCTTTGAGCAGGTAGACAAATTATATGGATTTGGACAATTCCAGGGAGAATTAATTATCTATTCAACCTTTTCATGCTGAGTGTAAATTTATCTACTTGGTAGCATGTCCTCTTATCTTTGTCAAATAATAGGTACCAGTCAATTAAAAACTTCTTTGAATAATGAAATAAAAATAATTATTTTACTTTGTTCAGAATGCAAAGACATTTGTGGATATTTATTTATTTATTTATTTATTTATTTATTTATTTATTTATTTATTTATTTATTTATTTATTTATTTATTTAATTTGTCGAACATGTACTAGATAACAGGTATAAGTATAAACAAGGACATGAACAAGGAATGAGTACAAGTAAATGGGGACAGTAGGACAGGGACGGTAGGCACGATGGTGCGCTTATGCACGCCCCCTTTTACGGACCTCTTAGGAATGGGTTGAGATCCACAGTAGACAGTTTAAGGTTGAAGCTGTGGGGGGTTAGAGGATGTAACAATGGAGTCAGGTAGAGAATTCCAGGCGTTGACCACTCTGTTGCTGAAGTCGTATTTTCTGCAATCGAGTTTGGAGCGGTTTACCTTGAGTTTGTATTTATTGTTTGTCCATGTATTATTGAGGTTGAAGCTGAAGATTTGTGTCCAAGAACACCAATCAATCCACATAATTTCCCTTTATACTTACCACTCTGCCCTATTCAATCATTTAAATAGGATTACAATAGATAAAGCAATTTCATTTTAACACTTCCAAAATATATTGGAATTAGATTAATTTCATATGTCAAAGAACTGTATGCATTAATTATGAGTATAGTATTTCTTGGTGCTGTTTACAGACAGTTGTGGGATTCTACACTATCTGTAATGGTACAATCCACTGTGTACTCAAAGTGGTGGAAGGGGACTCAAAGTGTTTACAATATCTATGGCTCAGATCTGACAGGGATTGGGAGCTGTATGTAATCTTCGTACCAATGACACACTATAGCATACCCCAAATCTCAATCCTGAATGAATTAATACAAGTATTGGACAGACTTGGAAGCTCATATATTCATACATTCTTTTGGTGTTTCATATGTTGTACAATGATGTGAAAAAGAGAATATACCGTCTGAGTTCTAAAACCATTTAAGTATCAGGATACAGTATAGTAAAAAATTATCTGGCCCTTAGCAGTTCTTAAAAGTAGATAAATACAACCTCAGATGAACAACAACACATGACATATTGCACCATGTCATCATTTATTTTACAAAAAGAAAGCCAACACGGAGAAGCCATTTTGAAGAGAGATTCTTTAAGTGACTTTCAGTGATGTAATTGATGTTATATACCAAATAGTTGGTGGAACTACAAATAACCTATGTTAAAATTGGTTTCATTTTCATTTCATTTCTTTTTCTTATTGGAGTTTCGTATATGGAAATGACAGGCAAGATATTCATTTCCTCCAAGACAGTTTTCTAATCCTTTTTCTCATGAACAACTAAAAGATACAGTAACCCCAATTAATTATTTAATTAACTCTTAACTGATTATATCCATCCCATTTAAACTCAGTATCCTTGAGAAAAAATAACATTCATGTGATACAATAAAAAAAAACCTCCCTTTTTTATGACCCTGTAATAGCATGATTCAGGTTAGACTTGGGGCAACAGGATGGGGCTGAGCATCTATTGGCCAGATGCCCTTCCTGACGCCACACGGAGTTCACAGCAGATTTTTTTTTTCTTTGCGCCTTAGGCAAGAAATATCTGCCACTACCTAAGATTGAACTTTCAACCTTCTGAATGGGAGATATGCATCTTCATCAAAAGGCCACCATGCCGCTCTTTCACATAATTCAATAATTTCATTATATTAGTTGTTTCTTGGTGTTTGGTTCTGGCTTAAGAACAATGATGAAACATTTTGGGAAAAAGATGCATCCCAATAACCTAGCACTGGAAGACAAGATGGAGAAGATCTCCACAGCCACCATGGCTTTTCCTTTGGTGCTCAGATAGGTTGGAACAAAGGAGATCCACACACTGCAGAAAACCAACATGCTAAAGGTGATGAACTTGGCTTCATTAAAGGTGTTAGGTAATTTACGGGCAAGAAAATCCACAATGAAGCTGGCAATAGCCAAGAAGCCCAGATAGCCCAGGACACAATAGAACATGAAGATGGAGCCTTCATTGCATTGCAAAATCATGGTTTCTGTAAGGGAATTCATGTCTAACTCAGGGAATGGAGGAGATGTTGCCAGCCACAGAATGCAAAGACCTGCTTGAAAAAAAGAGCAAGAAAGGACAATGAAAAGGGCCAATTTTTTCCCCACCCATTTTCTCATTGAAGAACCTGGCTTAGTAGCCATGAAAGCTACAACCACAGTAATAGTTTTAGCTAACACACAAGAAACAGCAGCTGAGAAGATGATGCCGAATACCGGTTGCCGGAGAAGGCAGGTTATTTTCCCTGGCTGACCAAGGAATAACAAGGAAGAGAGAAAGCAGAGCAGAAGGGCAATGAGTAGCGTGTAAGAGAGGTCCTGGTTGTTGGCCTTCACATTGGGGGTATCTCTACGCTTAAGGAAAATTCCAAGCACACTGGTTGTCATGAGGGAGAAGAAAAAAGCAGCTGAGGCCAGACTGATCCCTAAAGGTTCTTCAAAGGACAGGAAACTCATTGTTTTATTAAGGCATCGATCTTTATCCTTGCTTGGATACTGATCCTCAGGACATTTGAAACAATCTTCTGTGTCTGGATAAAAAGATCAAAAAGAAACTCATTTACTTTCTATTTCCCATTTCTTTCTGAAATGTTCATTGCTATTGTTTGAAGACTGACATTTCTTCCAATCTGAGTTGGCCATGGCCCTGTGTTCCAAGCAGAATTTCTGAAATTTACAAAATTAGGAGCATTAAAGCAAAACTAATTTTCTTCATCAAATCTCTTTCAAGTGTTTGCTGGATTTACTGTTTACTGTTAAGCAACATGTAATGCTGAAGACAGAAATAGTTCTTGAAAATGATACATCAATAATATTCCTTGAAATATCCCAATTACTAAATCTGGAGTTAGAAGAGAAAACTGGGCATGTGTGGGTTACAGAATTATCCTATTCAAAAACTGCCTTTCCTTCACCTGTTCATTTATCCACTGCGAACCGCCATTCTAAATATTTAGTCAATTCAAAAGGGATTTTTTGTCCCATCCCCTTCTCCATCATGGGAGGAGCCAGCAGTCAGGATGGGTGTCCTCAACCACTCAGCGATGAGGACCGAGTCTGTCAATTCTTGATACATGCTGGGATCCGCCCTGTCAGACCCCAGTTATTGACTCGGTCCTCAGCACAAGTGGTTGTGGCCTCAGAGCTCCTTCCTTTCTGCTGGTTCCTGTCCTGTGAGTTAAGCGTGTTTCTTCCCCTCGGTGGATTTTTTCGTGGGAGCAGGAGTTCCGTGGCATTGACAGAGGGCTTCGGCCCGTTCTGCCACGAGGGGTGGATCTTCTGATCCCCTGCACGCCAGGCGAAGACAGCTAAATTGCTTAATTGGTTTCAGCTGACTGTCGGACTATTTCAAAGGCCTCGCGCGCCGCTGCGACTGCGCGCGGCGGCCTGAGGAGCGCGGCTCCGTTGCGGCCGTCCCTTGCCCACTACTGCCTCTCCTGCTACCCACCAACGAATTTGAGCGTGCTTTATAACCGGAGGGGGAGCGATCAGCTTGAGCGTGCTCGCGGCCTCCCCGTGCCTGACTCCGGTCCATCTACTGCCGCTGGAGCCGCCGGCTCGCGGTCGCCGCCATTTTGGTTGGGCGCTTATTGGCCTTCTCCTCCAACGCCACTACGCCCTCGTAGCTTGCTCAGGCGGGCGTTTGGGGCCTGTCTGGGTTCATAGAAGCCTGAGTTTGTGGCGATCAGGGCCTAGAACGCTGGGCAAAGGCACGTGGCCAAGCACCGCTTATTATTATTCATTTGCCTCATAGACAATTACCTCAGGCGGCCATTTTGTGTAAGAAAAAAAAAAAAGCAGCAGGGCCTCCACATGGCGCAGCCCTCTGCCACCCCCTCTGAAAAGCTAGGGGGGAAAAGGCTCAAGAAGACAAATCGACCTACCCCTGATGATGACCCTCAGGGGTCAGCTGAGCATGCTGAGAGGACTGGGGTTCCTTCTAAGTCTGTGCAAAGGGCAGAAAGGCGTAGGGACAAGGCTCTGCAGAGAATATGCGAGAGGAACGCATCTAAGGGCACCTTGCCTGGCGCGTCTAGCCATGTCGGGCATCAATCCGGCCCTACCCTCCTGAGGGATGATCACATGGATCTGGATGATCCAGCCTTACCCAGGCAGGCACCTCTGATCTGGGGCCCAGCAGGGCTCGGCCTGCCTTCCCCTCCAGCCACCCAGGCCACCCGGGACCAGGCCTGAGCC
>QLTV01001158.1:102716-114212 GCA_003457575.1 Thermophis baileyi | reverse complement strand
GATATTCTGGTGTTCTGGTGCACGCTCCCTCTAGAGATCTTGCGCTTCAGCACCTCCAGGTAACTATCTCTGTGCTGGAACACCACGGTTTTTCTATTAATTTTGATAAAAGCCAATTGTTTCCCTCCACTTCATTTGGGAAGCGTGCAGTGTTACCTGGACGATATTCTGGTGCACGCTCCATCTAGAGATCTTGCGCTTCAGCACCTCCAGGTAACTATCTCTGTGCTGGAACATCACGGTTTTTCCATTAATTTTGATAAAAGCCAATTGTTTCCCTCCACTTCCATTGTTCATTTGGGAACGGTTATAGACTCCCTAGCTTGCAGGGTTTTCCTTTCCCAGGAACGTCGGGATGGTTTGAGGGTCCTAGCTTCACAGGTCATCAGGGAGCATAGGGTTTCCATCTCGGTGTTGTCCACCCTCCTGGGGAAGATGATATCTTGTATAGCCATTACCCCCTGGGCTCGCCTGCACGCTAGGGAACTGCAGTGGTTCCTTCTCCCTTTTCAGAAAGCGGACAAGGGGTCCTCTATGCGCAAGGTCTTGGTCCCTCCTCGAGTTCGCCACTCCCTAATTTGGTGGCAGACATCGGCCATTTCAAAGGGGTCCCTCTTCAAGGATCCGCCCAGGGTTACCGTGACTACAGATGCCAGCCTCTCCGGATGGGGCGCCCATTGCATGGGACGCATGGCCCAGGGTCGCTGGACAACAGTCGAGGCCCAGTGCTCCATCAATTGGTTGGAACTGCGAGCCGTCTCCTTGGCTCTCCGCCAATTCTACCATCTGGTGAAGGCAGAGCATGTCCTGGTCCTTACGGACAATATTACTACAAAGGCCCACATCACCCGCCAGGGGGGCACCCGGTCCAGGGCTCTCATGACCGAGGCGCTGAGGTTGGGGCTGTGGTCAGAGAAACATCTCCTCTCGCTGGTGGCCGACCACATCTCCGGAGTGGACAACGTTCAAGCGGACAGGCTGAGTCGGTCATTGGTGGACCAAGCGGAATGGCGCCTGGATCCTCAAATTTTTCGTTCCATAACGGGCCAATTTGGCACCCCCCTCGGGGACCTCTTTGCAACCCCGGACAACACTCAACTCCCGCGGTTTTTCTCCCGCTTTCGAGCTCCGGGAGCGGAGGGAGTCAACGCTCTTCGGAGCACCTGGCCGCGGGGCCGCCTCTATGCCTTCCCGCCATTGCCGGTCGTACCGCTGGTCTTGCGGAAGATGTTGGACGAGAGGGCGGACCTCATTCTTCTCGCCCCGTTTTGGCCGAGGCAGCCATGGTTTGCGGAGCTCAAGGCGTTATCCACCATGGCCCCGTGGACACTACCGGTCTCCGAAACCCTACTCAGTCAAGGGCCCATGTTTCACCCGGACCCTCACCACTGTCGTCTGACCGCCTGGCGATTGAGCGGTGCGCCCTGAGCCGGCAACAATATGATCAGGATGTCATCCTTACCATTCAGGCAGCGCGACGGCCCTCAACGCAGAGACTTTACTCTTCGACTTGGAGGACGTTTTGCGCCTGGTGTGCGTCAGAGGGCATCTCTCCCCTGAGCGTTCCTCTTCCTAAGATCCTAAAATCCCTTCAGGCGGGACTGGCCAAGGGGTTTTCGCCGAATACTCTGCGTCGCCAGGTGGCGGCCCTCTCATCAGTATTGTCATGTGGTCGGCTGGACTCCCTATCGCAGTTTCCAACGGTTTGCCAGTTTCTCAAGGGCGCTTCGAATTTGCGACCGCCTGTGATACACAGATATCCCACGTGGGATCTTCCTAAAGTTCTCAAATCCCTCACGGGGCCGCCCTACGAGCCTCTCCGGGAGGCTTCCCTCCGCCATCTTTCTTTCAAGGTGGCCTTTCTCCTGGCGATTACTTCGGCCAGGAGGATTTCGGAGCTGTCCGCCCTTTCCGTCCGGGACGATCTCTGTATTTTTCACCCGGACCGGGTGGTGCTAAGGTTGGACCCCTCCTTCATTCCGAAGGTAAATTCTGCCTTTCACCGGGCGCAGGAGCTTGTGTTGCCCTCCTTTTGCGCCCGTCCCAAACATCCTACTGAAAGAATTTGGCATACCTTGGCTGTCCGGAGGGCTCTCCGTATTTATGTGGCATCAGCTCATTCGACTCGAAGCGCTGCCCCTTCGGCAGCTTGGTCGCCTCAATCTACGCTGGAGGAGCTGTGTCGAGCGGCCACTTGGAGTTCACCATCACAATTTATCCGGCATTATAAAATTGATAGGTATGCATCGGCTGATGCTGCCTTTGGAAGGCGGGTGCTACAGCGAGTTCTGGAGGATGGTTCTTGACTTTTGGACTGTGCCCTCCCAATGGGACAGGGGCTTTGGTATGTCCCATCCTGACTGCTGGCTCCTCCCACGATGGAGAAGGGGCGTTGGTCTTACCTGAGATGCCTCTTCTCATCAGGAGGAGCCAGCAGTCAGTCCCTCCCCTTTATTTTTTTCTTTTTTTTTTCGTTACTCACCTGTGGACTGCTTGCTGGAACCGTTTTTTTTGGCAGACACGATATTTTTCTCTCTGGAAGTGAGCTCCCCCCAGTGGGGTATTTGGATTGGTGGCCACACCGGGTCTGGTCTTCGGCATCGTCAATAACTGGGGTCTGACAGGGCGGATCCCAGCATGTATCAAGAATTGACAGACTCGGTCCTCATCGCTGAGTGGTTGAGGACACCCATCCTGACTGCTGGCTCCTCCTGATGAGAAGAGGCGTCTCAGGTAAGACCAACGCCCCTTCTATTTAGGCAGACACAGAAAATTTATCCCAGCAGCCTCATAAACTCTGATTATTTAGAAAGCTTCCATAAATCTATTAGACTATTTAGTTTACTTTAGATGAGTCGAGTTTTGAACTGGGCAACAAATGAACCCTTTGAAATTCTTACAGTTTAGTTCTGGTGTTCAAACATGGCTGAATGCAATGTGGAAAGAATATCAGTTCTATACGTTCCCATTATTCTTACAGTAAGGTGTTGTTGTTTTTTCCATATATTACTTACACTGTTTGCATTTGATTGTTTTTCAGGAATTTTAGAGGAAGTAATTTTTTGTAAGTTTAAGCAAGCTAATCAAAAAGTTCCCCAATATAACTCTGTGTGTATACATACATATTTATATGTTTCTCTCTCTCATCAATATTGATTACTGCATTTCTCCAGCCAATTTTACAACAATTAAGCAGGCAACTTTCAATTTCCCCCCACCTGCCACCTTTTCTATTGTCGTGTAATGCTTTTGGATGACCACCATGAAAAATGTGGTTGGGCCATGATTTGACTGTAGTCACTATGTATACCTTGGTTTACAGAAGACATTTGCAGGAAGCCACATAAACAATCACTTTTGTATTCTAGTTAGTATTCTGAAATCTGAGATAAAAATATTGTAAGAGAAGAGATTATATCAGAGGTGGGTTCCTCCCGGTTTGGACCGGTTCGCCTGAACCGATTGCAACCCGCTGGTGATATCACGGATCTGGTTCGGTCGAAAACCAAAAAAAAAAATATTTTGGAATTTTTTAAAAAAAATTTCTTCTTCTGCGCATGCGCAGAAGCCGGGATTATATGTATGAATGCTAGGATTCTGCAAAGTCTCATAATATTCTCAAATTTGACAAATTATTATTAACTGAGATTTATAGAGGTTATGTTTATTCCTTGCTTTACAGGTTGGGAAACCTCATCTTTAGAAAGAAATAGATACATACATCAGAACAAACTCTAACTTTTTTGACAAAACAATTTGTTTGCAGCCAGTGTCTCCAAAAATTGAAGGACTTCATAACTGACCTATCTTGCTTGAAATCTTTCCCCGTGGACATGGAACACAGTCATAGCAGCAAAAAAATGTTCTCTTCAGATTTTCTCTTCCAATATCCAAGGAGACAGTGTTCATTACACAGAGAAACTGGAAGAACCTGTTCATAACATGAAAAACAAATGCAGAGGTCATTTGTAAATTGTTAAGCTTTTTCATCTGCTGACAATACAGCAAACTAGACATCCTATAAAGAGAATTGTGGCCATCACAGATTGTAACAGATTAACAGAGTTGGAAGGGACCTTGCAGGTTATCTAGTCCAACCCCCTGCCCAAGCAGGAGACCCTTACATCTGCCTCTACCTAGGATCGAACTCACAACCTCCTGATTGTGAGGCAAGAGCTCCCCCTCTAGGCCACAGCAACAGATTGGTTGGAGACATTTTAATTCAAATCTTTTCCTTTCAAGAATACCCGTACCTGGTTAAAACCTTTGTGCCATTCAATCATATCTTCAATAATAATCAATTCATTTCCATCTGGAGCATTGGGATCTAATCTTCCAACTTTCACTCTCTGAATGGAATTGTTTGAAAAAGTGATTGTGTTGACGATGTCAAATCCTCCTGCAATTTCCATCTTTTTATTAAAGGACACTGTTTCTCCTGCTGAGTTATTGAAAGAAATGCCTTGAAGAAATGGGTGCAGCTACTTGAAAAAAAGAAGAAACAGAGCAAGTTTAAAGAATAGAGGGATAAAACATTCTATGAGACATTTCCCCCTTCTTTCCAAATTTCTTTATGCAGCTTGATATGATAAATGCCAAGAATTATCATGGAGATCATTATTATATACAGTAATGAGCAGGATGCTTTCCATTTTCATGGATAGAAAAAAATGTATTACTGTGAATAGTATTTCACATATTTTTCTTGGTAGAAAGTTGAACCTAGTGGTAGGATTTACTGAGTACAGAAGAACAGTATTTTCCTTATGTGTTTACCATTTATTGATTGATTTAATCATAGCTATTTGAATGATATATTGTGTCTGGAAATAAGACTGAGCTCATCGTAATAGAATAACAGAATAACAAAGTTGGAAGGGACCTTGGAGGTCCAACCCCTGTACATGCAGGAGACCCTATACCATTTCAGACAAGAGGCTGTCCAATCTCTTCTTACAAGCCTCCAGTGATGGAGCACTTATAACATCTGAAGGCAAGCTGGCCCACTGGTTAATTGTTGAAATTTCTCTTTGGTTCTAGATTGCTTCGCTCCTTGATTAGTTTCCATCCATTGCTTCTTGTCCTGCCCTCAGGTGTGTTGGAAATAAGCTGATCCCCTCTTCTTTATGGCAGCCCCTCAAACATTGGAACACTGCTATTATATCACCCTTCTTTTCACTAGACTAGACAAACCACATTCCTGCAATCATTATTAATATGTTTTAGCCTCCAGCCCCCTAATCATCTTTGTTGCTCTTTTCTGCACTGTATTCAGATACTTACATCTTTTTTTATAATATGCAGTATTCTAAATGTGGTCATAATAAGGCTTTATAAAGCGATACTAATATTTATGTATTTATTTATTTATGTATTTATTTATTTATTTGTCAACAAGTGCAAAGAAACAGGACACATGAAAAAATGGCACAAATAAATGGATATAAAGAAGCAAAACATAGCCATAAACACATAAAAATGAGTAAATACAAATGGGGACAGTAGGACAGGGACGGGAGGCACGCTGGTGCGCTTATGCACGCCCCCCTTAGGGACCTCTTAAGAAACGTGTAAGGTCCACGGTAGACAGTTGAAGGTAAAAGGTATGGGGGTTAGAGAAACGAACAACAGGATCAGGTAAAGTATTCCAGACATTTACTACTCTATTGAAGAAGTCATATTTTCTGCAATCAAGATTAGAGCGGATTACATTTAGTTTGAATCTATTGATAGCCCTAGTGTTATTGCGGTTGAAATTAAAGTAGTCATTAACAGGTAGGACGTTAAGGTAGATTAATACTTCTACTAATACTTCATGTGATCTTAATTCTATTCATCTGTTCATGCAACCTAGGACTGCATTGGCTTTTCTGGCTGCTGTTGCACACTGCTGTCTCATATTTAAACAATTGCCTACTAGGACTTCAAGATCCTTTTCACAATTAATGATATTCAGTCAGGTCTCACCTGATCTATAATCTACATATTTGATTTTTTTTCCCCCTTGCTTAAGTGTAAAACCTTACTTTTCTCTACACTGAATTTCATTTTAGTGAAATTTAGGGCCCAAAGTACAAGTCTGTCGAGATGCATTTGAATCCTGAAGTCTGCAAATTTGATGAGTTCCCCTTCTATTTCCTGATCTAAATTATTTATGAAGAGGTTGAAGAGTACTGGGCCTAAAACAGAACCTTGGGGTACTCGCTGCTTCCTTCCTTCCATCTAGATGAAGTTCAGTTCAGGACTACACATTGAGCGTGATTTGCCAGCCAGTTACAAATGCATCTGGTGGTAATGCTGTCTATCCCATATACTGTATATATGGGATAGACATATACTGTATATATGGGATATATATATTTAGCTTACCAAGAAATTAGTTGTGGTCATTTTGTGATCCAAATCATTTTCTAGTAAATTTTTTCAGACTTTTTGGACAACTTTACCTTAAAAGGTGGTAGATCTGTAAGTTCTGCGATTTTATCCACCAATATTTTACTCTGGCTGGATTCTTTTGATAGTAAGGCTTGCAAAGAATGAGCCACAACATAGATACCATTATAGATGCTATAACTATGACCTGTCATTTGCATTTCAAAGAGAGGTCCAGGAAGACTGTCCAGATTCTCCTCCCCAGTACATTTTCTTATGTCCATTGCTGGTGTTTCTGAATCAGACAAGAAACAGTCAAATGCTTGCTCCCAAAAATTCTTTAGAAATCCATCTCTTTGTCGCCAAAAAGGTTTTATGGACTTCAGAAATTCTTTGAATGCTAGAACTTCACCTGAATGTATCTGAAAAGAAATGGCCCCATCAAACAACTGGAGATTCCACATCTTTAGACTTCCTGTGAGTATGAAGTCCACTTGACTTGTTGTGACCCATACTTTTCTAAGGGATACATTTAATTCATCTTCAGGATTCCTTAGAAATATGGGTAATATGAGCCAGAGAATTGTATAAGACTCTCCATAGAGAACAAATACATTTGCTTTAATGTCTGTGAGATGTATGTACAAACTTTTCATTTTATCGCTAAATGTGTGGAGGTCATCCAAAGGAAGCAGCGGAGGGATTCTTTCTATGAAGGCTGGACAGACTCCATGCCAGGAAAGCATCTCCTGTAGCTTCTTCAAAAAGTGTTCTCCACTCTCATTTTCAACAGCAAAGAGCCCAACCCATTTCCATCCAAAATGTTGAAGCAATTGGATAATCCCACTGTATACAGGACCCTCATTTGGTGCCATAAAATAAAAAGAAGATAACCTACTGATACGAAATTCTTTTGGGGGAAAGGATCCATATGGCAACTAAAAGAAAACAAAAGAATATTCATCAGAGGATTTGGATAATGTGTTTTGTTTTTGTTTTTGTCTGTTCCTCTTCATGAATTAGTTTAAAACCTAGTCAAAGTTGTTTGTTTGTTTGTTTGTTTATTATTTATTTATTTATTTATTTATTTATTTAGTTATTTAGTTATTTATTTAGTTATTTATTAATTCTTTCATATCTCATGTTTCTAGACTGCCCATATACCTTTATTTATAAAAGAATTCCAATACAACATTGTGAGAATTTTGAGAATGCAGTTGAATTTCAGTGGCTGTTCATTATTTGTTCTAATTGGAACATGATCAAATACCAGCAGGTTTAAATCCATCTTCACCAGTGCAAGCTAAGATTTTATTTTTAATCTCTTGTTAAGTATGCAATCAGATTTGCTTCTGATCAATCTTTTTGTGGGGATAAACACATGAGAATGTATACTTAAGAAGGCTCTTATTTTTTTTAAACTAATTAAGAAGAATAAAAATTCCCTCATCCCTTTGACCCACCTGTGGAATTTTGTAGAACTCTACAATTTCTGCCATATGGGATGAAGTATCTGATCCAAGTCCTCCGATGATGGCCAGGAGATTTTTCTGAAGTCCACATCTATAGTTGGGCAGAAATCTATCTGATTTGAAAAGTAAGTCCAGGGTGGTCCGATAAGTCAGCCTAGCATCATAGTAGCTGTCATAGATATGGAACCCAAGACTAATATTGGGTAAGATTTCTGGATTCTCATTGATTTCCTTGACAGCAAAGACCAAGGAAAGGACATGTTGATAGAATTTTGTGATTAGACTGCAAATAAAAAGTTCTTTTAGAAAATAATTTTGCAGTGAATAAATTAATTGATCATCAAGAATAATCATTTGTACCTGTGATTGGAATTAAATTAAATAAAGTTAAATTTCTTTTATATTGCTTCAAAATATGACAGTTCAAATTTTCTTGTGCATTATACACTATGAAGAGTATGAAGAGTGTTGGTCCTAGAACGCTGCCTTGAGGGACACCACTATTGACAGGTGCAGGATTTGATAGAGAACTCTCTATTTTAACAACTTGTTGTCTGTTTGACAGGAACGCAGTTATCCAATCATGTAGGGGTCCAGAGATGCCATAAGATTTTAGTTTCAGAAGTAGTTTGTCGTGTACCACTGAATCAAAGGCTTTACAAAAGTCTATGTAAATTGCGTCTATTGCTTTACCCTGATCGAGTTGTCTGTGGAGAGCTTTTTTAAGAAATATGCACATAGTCCATCAGGTCCAATAGATAGAGATGGTTTTAGGTTGCGTAATGCCTTTGCAACATTATCTTCTGTAAAATCAATTTGTGTTAGATCGTTGTAATTATTTGTGGTACGACTAGGAAATATTGGGCATGAGCCATTGCTGTTTACAAAGACTGAGCCGAAGAATGTGTTAAAGAGGTTGGCTTTAATGGTTTCATCGTTATAGTCTTTACCATTAGGTCCTTTAAGGGGTGGGATGGATCTCGAGTCTTTGAGTTGGTTATTTACAAAGTTATAGAAGGCGCGGGTGGATTTCGTGCATAGAAGGTTTTCTTCTTGATTAATGTGATAATTGGTGCATTCAGTCATGTATCATGTATATATCATGGAATATATACTGTATATATATATATATATACATATATATACAGTATATGGAATATACTGTATCATGGAAGTCATTCATTAACAAGTACACTACTTAAGTGGCTGGATGGAGTCACTGAAGCTGTCCGCGTGAGCTTAAATGGTCTCCGGGGGATGGTAGAGGGCAGGAAGGCCTGGAGGAAAGTTGTCCATGGGGTCACGATGGGTCGGACACGACTTCACAACTAATAACAACTTAATATTTTTAGGATTTTTTTTTTAAATTATTTTCCATTTTTCCAATTTACATAACAATAAACATTTTTTAACAGTACTGTGTTATATGTCTCTTACAGTTATTTTACATTTATTTCTATACATTTTTGTTTCTTTGTTCTAACCAATTATACCACTTATTCCACACGTCATAAAATTCTGTTTCTTCCTTGCATTTCATTTCTAACATGAGCTTATACATCTCGGCACATTCTAATATCTTATGCATAATCATCTCCTTGGCTGGTATATTTTCGAGTTTCCAACATTGAGCATAAACAATTCGTGCTGCTGTTACTATGTGTAGAATGATATATTGGAGTTGTTTCTTTATCTTTTGATTAATTATGCCTAATAAAAATAATTCAGCTTTAAATTCAATTTGTTCTCCTGTTATCTCCTGTAACCATCTCCTTATCTGTTCCCAATATTTCTTTGCTTTAGGGCATTGCCACCACATGTGATAGAATGTTCCATCCTTATTTTTACACTTCCAACAGTCCGGTTTCATATTTGTGTACATTTTGGCCAATCTCGCCGGTGTTAGATGCCACCTATAAAGCATTTTGTATTGATTTTCTTTATATGCAGTCAACAATGTTAATTTACAGTTCTTGTTCCATACTTTTTCCCATTCCTCTAAATTTATATGATAGTAGGTGATAGTAGGATTTCTATTAATGACCAATGAGAAAGATTGTGTGCCCTGTTTCATATTTTGGAAATTAAACTGATTCCACATCTTTATTTTAACCTCCATTTAACCATTATTTTTCCTCCATTTCCTCTTTCTTCTTTGTAAATCTGGTAATTGGGAAGAACATTTTTCCCATTTTATACTTATTTTATGTAATAGGAAGCCCATATTTTTGAACATTTTCTTCTTGTATTCTGAATTCCCACTTTCATGTATTTATATTCTAGGTATTGTGGAACCTGTGGTGCTCTCTGAGCTTTGTTGTTTCCTTTCAGATATTTTGCTATCTAAGAAGGTAACATATTCAGCGCTTTGAAATGCTCTTCAGGACACTAAAGGTATTACCTAACCAAGTAACAAAATATCTGCAAAAAAAAAAACAACAACAACCAAGGTCACAGAGCACCAAGAACTGCACAGTTGAATCTGACCTACATATGTTCTCTTCTATTAGAAGTTAGGTATTCCTTGGTCATTCAAATTCATGTTTGCATGACTTTTTTTTTTCAATAGAATAAATGTTTCAAAATAGAATAAATATTTCAAAATAAATAAATATTCTCCCATTAGTACAGAGAGATGGGATTTGAAATCTCAAAAAGTTCATTAAAAGCTTGGTCTATATTATAACTTCAGCTGCCTTCTTTAAGACCATTGTAAGTCAAAGAAACTGATGTGGACATTGGGAAAAGTTTAGAATAAAGAATTAATCATTTCAGGGAACAATGTGTAGGACCTGCTTACTTTGAAATTCCATGTAGCTCTTGAAATGGATGTCGTTGGAATAAATGTTCATTGAAGTGATAGAGGTTTTGTGAAACCACCCCTCCAATAAGGAGGTCTCCTGGTTGGTACCATTCATGTAGAATAGGAAAAGGATCGACCTCTGGACAGTTGAGTGTATTCACCTTGATCACTGGGAACACCAGGAAGAATAATACATCAACAGCCCAAAAATCTTCTAAAAGTGGTCTCCAACATATCAACCCACACCAATGAATCTGACTTAACATACTAGATTTTCCCAACACACTTCCTAAGAGAAAAGCATCAATCTAACCTTTAACTTCCATGGAGATACGGACATCTGTTTGGATAATGACTGAGATTTCTACAACTCAAATCTTAAATTGGTCTGATCAAAAAAAGAACAGATGTTGGAGTAAATGAACCCAATAGTCCTGTTAACTCTTCCCCCTTCTCACCACCCCAAGTTCTTCATGGGACCAGGATTAGTTTATAACCTCTTTCATCCATGCTTTCTAGTTTTCACTGCTTTCTGGAAAATCTCTGGAGCTTTAAGCAGGTAAACACATTACAGTAATTTGGACTCTTCAAGGAAAAGTTAATTATCTACTAAACATTTTCCCTATATTTAGAAATATTAGTAGAAAATGTCTACTAAACATTTTCCCTATAACTGGCTTTAAAAAAAAACCCAGAAAATTGTTAATTGTCCATCCAAGAAACTGCTTCCTCCTCTTTTGGAAATAAAAGTAATTTTAAAAATCCACACTTATTTTACCCACACTTATACACACACACACACACACACACACACACACACACACACACACACACACACACTTATGATAT
>QLTV01001158.1:84305-96436 GCA_003457575.1 Thermophis baileyi | reverse complement strand
CATACGTGGATTGAACGGAGCTGTTTCCTGCAACGTAGTTGAGCGTGGTCACTACTTAAATAGGCTAAGGGCGTGGCCAATTAGTCCAAAGCCTTACTCCCGAGGAGACCTCCTCCTGATTAACCATTCTTGCCTCTTGGCAGCTCTGCGTGCCTGTGCATTCAGAATAGGCTCCTCCTCTTCTTCCTCGTCAGTGATGGGAGCCTCTGGAGGTGCTGAAGGCCCTGGCTGCATCTCTGCCTCTGGCACCGAGTCCCCACCAACCTCCTCACTGTCCGACTCAGGTACCAGCTACACAGGCCACTGGCGCATCACCATCACAGCCTCTTCGCTGTCGGAGTCCGCAACCAACTGCATGGGTCGCTGGCGGGCCACAACAGGCAGAGACATGGTAACAAGGTCAGCCAATGAATAGGCATGGTAACTGAGGGCTGTTTTGGAAATAGAAACTTAAGGAAGAAGTCTGGGCGTGGCTTAGGCAACTGAGTCTGTGCAGAAGCTCTGAAACAGAAACTAAACAAGCTTGGACTTGTCTGCCTGCTCTGAACTGAAACTAGTTTGCTGTACTCTACTTGTGTTTTGCTTGTAACTGCTACCACGTTGGAGAATCTATTCTTGATATTGTACATTTATTGTATCTGTTGCAGACGTGAGTTCCTCCTGGTTTGGACCAGTTCGCCCGAACCGGTAGCGACCCACTGGTGACATCACAGTGATGTCACAGATCCGGTTCAGTCTGTGCCGGTCTGTGGGCGCCGCCATCTTTTTTTAGAAATTTTTAATGAATTTTTATTTATTTATTTATTTATTTAATTAATTAATTTTTTCTGGTTTTTTTTTTTTTTCTGCACATGTGCAGAAGCCGAGTTTCTGGCACTGTGCATGTGTTGCCATCTTGTTTTCGGCTTTTTTTTTTTAATTTTTTTTGGATTTTTTGGCACTGCGCATGTGCGCGCAAAGCATGCACGTGCCCATGAGCTGTGGCCACGCGGCGCGCGAGGAAGCAAACCAGCAGCGAGGTAAGTTAGAACTCACCCCTGATCTGTTGTTATGTATATAAAGAAATTAATGAATCCTACTGAATCAGTTTACCTGTGTGTGCTTTTCTGGATTTAATTTTGCAACAAACTCTGACATATTGTATTTTTATTATTCAACTAATAATAAAAATACAATAGCATAAATAACATGATAATACAAGATCTAACAGCAGACGTAAATTTCCAGGATAGTAAATATAAATGGTCAATTATAGATTGTTGATTGTAAATTTAATGGACCTACAGTATGTAAAATCCAGCATTAAAATGTAGTGTTAACAGGATGTTGCTTGAGGCGAGGTGGCACAGTGGTTAGAGTGCAGCACTGCAGGCTACTTCAGCTGACTGCTAGCTGCAGTTCGGCAGTTCAAATCTCACTGGCTCAAGGTTGACTCAGCCTTCCATCCTTCCGAGGTGGCTAAAATGAGGACCCAGATTGTTGGGGGCAATATGCTGACTCTGTGAACCGCTTAGAGAGGGCTGTAAAGCACTGTAAAGCGGTATATAAGTCTAAGTGCTATTGCTATTGCTTGTTTTCTAACCAGGTCAGGCACTTACTGGAGGCCACATAATTGTTATCCAGTCCTATCCAGTCCTCCTGCAGCTCTCTGCTGGCTGAAAATGGGCTGCGTGGGGGCCATGCGGGGCCTCAGCAGGGCCCGTTTTCAGCTGGCAGAATGCTGTAGGAGGCTGTGGAGGCCGGTCCATTGATATTTCCAGGCCAGTCCCACGGGCCAGATCTAAGCACCCCACGGGCCGGATACGGCCTGCAGGCCTTGAGTTTGACACCCCTGCTTTAAAGGGGTCTTTAGAAATAGAACAAATTTTAATTTTTGACATAACAATTTGTTTGCAGCCATTGTCTCCAAAAATAGAAGGACATAGTATTCTCAAATATGAGAGATTAGTAATTACTGAGGTTTAAGGGATTACCCTTGCTCCTTGCTTTAAAGCAGCGGTTCTCAACCTGTGGGTCGCAACCCCTTTGGGGGTTGAATGACCATTTCATAGGGGTCGCTGCGCGTGTTAGCCTGCCATCTTGGTGCCACCGTCACTTGCAGGGGTGAAATGCTCCCGGTTTGGCCGTGCCTGCGGGTCGCCGGACAGCCGATAGCGACAGAAGCGGGAGACTTCGCCCACCTGCCCGGACACCGCCATTTGGGTTCTTTTACCCTCTGCGCATGCGCAGAACACTTTGCGCATGCGCAGAGGGTAAAAGAACCCAAATGGCGGCGTCCGGGCGAAGTCTCCCGCTTCCATCGCTATCAGCTGTCTGGCGACCTGCAGGCAAGCCCGAACCAGGAGCATTTCACCCATGGTGCCACGCCCCCTTTGTCACCTCATCCCGCGTGGGGAGGGGGCAGGGAGGGGGTCGCAGCGGCGGGGGAGTGTCGCAGCAGTGGGGGGGTGTCACGGGGGTGTGAAAAACCTCATCTTTAGTAAGAAATAGAAAAATTGTAATTTTTGACAAAATAATTTGTTTACAGCCATTGTCTCCAAAATTTGAAGGATTTCATAACTGACCTATTTTGCTTGAAATTTTCCCCTGTGGACACAGAATGCAATCATAGCAGCAAAAGCTTTTCTCTTCAGATTTTCTCTTCCAAGATCCAGGATGACAGTATTGATTGCACAGAGAAACTGGAAGAACCTGTTCATAACATGAAAAATGTTGCACAATTACTTGCCAAGTGGTTAAGCTTTTCATCATTTGAAAATAGAGGCAATTAATCATCCTATAAAGGGAATCATGGCAAGCAGAGATCTGTTGGAGATAATTTAAGCTATTTTTTTTTCATTGTTTAAGGAAGTTGTAAAAATATAAGCATTCTACATGCTTGCAGTCCATACCTGATTAAAACTTTTGTGCCATTCAAGAATTACCTTGAGGCATTTGAAATGCTTATTCTTGAAAAAGAATAAGAAACTGGAGGACCTAATAAATAACATTTTTAAAAAGTTGCAAAGAGATTCACCAAGTTTTTCTCAATGGGTATAATGGAGGAAGATGACACATGTTTTAGGAAAATGTATGCAGCAATCTGACCCTTCAAGAATACACATACCTGATTAAAATCTTTGTGCCATGTAATCAATTTTTCATTCATAATCAATTCATTTCCATCTGGAGCATTGGGATCTAATCTTCCAACTTTCACTCTCTGGATGGATTTGTTTGAAAATATGATCATGTTGATGATGTCAAATCCTCCTTCAATTTCCATATTTCCATTAAAGGACACTGTTTCTCCTGCTGAGTTGTTGAAAGAAATGCCTTGAAGAAATGAGTGCAGCTACAGAAGAAGAAGAAGAAGAAGAAGAAGAAGAAGAAGAAGAAGAAGAAGAAGAAGAAGAAGAAGAAGAAGAGGAGGAGGAGGAGGAGGAGGAGGAGGTGGAGGAGGAGGAGGAGGAGGAGGAGGAGGAGGAGGAGGAGGGGGAGGGGGAGGTATCAAACTTACCTGAGGCAGTCACCAGGAGGAGGAGGAGGAGGAGGAGGAGGAGGAGGAGGAGGAGGAAGTGGAGGAGGAGGAGGAGGAAATGGAGGACGTTTAAAGAATAGTGGGATAAAACATTCTATGACACATTTCCCCTTTCTTTCCAAATTTCTTTATGCAGCTTGATGTGATAAATATCAGGAATTAATATGTAGAACATCACTATATACAGTAATGAGCACAATGCTTTCCATTTTCATGGATATAAAAAACCAGTGTATTACTGTGAATATTATTTCGCATATTCTTCTTGGGTAGAAAGTTCAATGTAGCCCATTGGTAGGGTTTACTGAGTGCAGAAGAACAGTATTTTGCTTATGTATTTATCATGTATTGATTGATTTAATCATAGCTATTTGAATGATATATTGTGTCTGAATATATGGTTGAACCCATTTTGTGATCCAAGTCATTCTCTAGTAAATTTTTCACATTTGTTGGACAACTTTACCTTAAAAGGTGGTAGATCTTGAGGTTCTGAGATTTTATCCACCAAGGTTTTACTCTGACTGGATTCTTTTGATAGTAAGGCTTGCAAAGAATGAGCCACAACATATATACCATTATAGATACTATAACTATGACCTGTCATTGGCATTTCAAAGAGAGGTCCGGGAAGACTGTCTAGATTTTCCTCCCCAGTACATTTTTTAGTGTTCATTGTTGGTGTTTCTGAATCAGAAAAGAAACAGTCAAATGCTTGTTCCCAAAACCTTTTTAGAAACCCATCTCTCTGTCTCCAAAAAGGTTTTATAGACTTCAGAAATTCTTTGAATGCTAGAACTTCACCTGAATGTATCTGAAAAGAAACGGTCCCATCGAATAATTGGAGATCCCATGTCTTTAGATTTCCTGTCAGTATGAAGTCCACCTGACTTGTTGCAATCCATACCTTTCTAACTGATGCATTTAATTTATCTTCAGGATCACTTAAAAATGTGGGAGATATGAGCCAGAGAATTGTATAAGACTCTCCGTAGAGAATAAATGTGTTTGCTTTAATGTCTGTGAAATGTATGTAAAAACTTTTAATTACATCATTGAAGGAATGGATATCATCCAATGGAAGCAGCAGGGGGATTCTTTGTATGAAGGCTGGACAGATTCCATGCCGGGAAAGCATCTCCTGTAGTTTCTTCAAAAAGTGTTCTCCACTCTCATTTTCGACAACAAAGAGTCCAACCCATTTCCATCCAAAATGTTGAAGCAATCGGATAATCCCAATATATACAAGACCTTCATTTGGTGCCATAAAATAAAAAGAAGAAAAATTACTGATATGAAATTCTTTTGGGGGGGAGGATCCATATGGGAGCTAAAAGAAAACAAAAGAATATGCAACAGAGGATTTAGATAGTGTATTTTTTTTGGTCTATTCATCTTCATGAATTAGTTTAAAACCTGGTCAAATGCATTTGTTAATTAATTTAATTTATATTTCATTTTTATAGACTCCCCATATGGTTGAAAATATGAGAATTCAGTAAAAGTTCAAGGTGTGTCATTATTTTTCTAATTGGAAGATGATCAAATACCAGCAAGGTGAAAGCCACCTTTACCAATGCAAGCTAATTTTAATTTTCAATCTCTTGTTAAGTATGGAATGAGATTTCCTTGCAGTCATGTTTTTGTGGATACAAACAAATGAGAATAAATAGTTAAGAAGGCTCTTAATTAATGAAGAACTAGAGAAATTTCCTCATCCCTGGACCTACCTGAGGAATTTTGTAGAACTCTACAATTTCTGCCATATGGGATGAAGTGTCTGATCCAAGTCCTCCAATGATGGCCATGAGATTTTTCTGAAGTCCACATTTGTAGTTGGGAAGAAATCTATCTGATTTGAAGAGAAGGTCCAGGGTGGTCCGATAAGTCATCCTTGCATTATAATAGCTGTCATGGATATGGAACCCAAGAGTAATATTGGGCAAGATTTCTGGATTCTCATTGATTTCCTTGACAGCAAAGGCCAAGGAAAGGACATGTTGGTAGAATTTGGTAATCATACTGTAAGTAAAGAATGACTTTAGAAAACAATTCTGCAGTGAATGAATTAGTTGATCATCAAGAATAGCCATTTGTACCTGTGATTAGAATTAATAAGATTAAATTCTTTTTATACCACTTCAAATTATCATGGTTTAGGATTTCCTTGCGCATTACACTGTATCATGGAAGTCATTCATTGAAAAATGCACTAATTTATATTTTTAGATTTTCTATTAATGGCCAATGAGATTGATGTGTGTTCTGTTTCATGGAGAGGAAACTAAACTTATTCTACTTCTTTATTTTACTCTTCTTTGAGCATTTTTGTTCTTCCATTTCCTCCTTTTTCTTAGAAAATGTGTTAATTGTGAAGAACAAATTCCCATTTTTGCATTGCTTTCATGGGGATGAATGATCATTTCTGAACATTTTCTTCTTATATTATAAATTCCCACTTTATGTATTTATATTCTAGGTATGGTGAAGTGGTGGTGCTCTCTGAGCTTGATTGTTCTCTTTCAAATATTTTGCCTCCCAAGTAGATAAGATATTAAAAGGTTTGCAATGCTCTTCAGAACACTAAAGATATTACCTAACCTGATAACAAAATATCTGCAAAAAAGTAACCAAGCTTAGACAGCATGAAGGATTGTATTGTTTACACCTGAACTACATATGCTCTGTCTTCTTAGTAATCTAAGTATTTGTTAGACATTCAAATTCATTTGTATCACTTTTTTTTTCAAAATAGTATAAATATTCTCTCATTCCTATAGAGACATATAATCTCAAATCTCAGAAAAAAAATCAAGAAATGCTTGGTCTGACTTATGACTTCCTCTGCCTTCTTTTAGACCATTGTGAATCAAAAGAAGTGATGTGGATATCTTTAAAAGTTTTTTAAAAAAACAACAAGTGATCTTTAGGTGGAGAAATGTATGGGATTTGCTTACTCTGAAAATTCATATAGCTGCTGAAATGGATGTTCATAAAATGAATGCTCGCTGAAGGCATAGATAATCTGTGAAGCCATCCCTCCAATAAGGAGATCACCTGGTTGGTACCATTCATGTGGAACTGGAAAAGGATCGACCTCTGGACACTTGAGTGCATTCATTCTGATCACGGGGAACATCAGAAAGAATAGTACATCAAAGGTAAACAAATCGTCTAAAATAGGTCTCCAACATATCAACCCACACCAATGGACCGGACTTAGCATCCTGGATTTTTGCAACACCTTCTAAGAGAAAAGCATCAACCTAAATCTTTAACTTCAATGGATATACAGAAATAAATAATGACTGAGATTTCTACAACCCAAATTTGAAATTGATCTGATCAAAGAAAGAACAGATGCTGGAGGAAATGAACCCAATAGCCCTGTTTGATTCTTCCTACCACCTCAAGCTTTTCATGGAACCGGAGTTAATTTACAACATCTTTCAGCCATGCTTTTCACTGCTTTCCTGAAAATCTCTGGAGCTTTAAGCAGATAAACCCATTATAGTAATTTGGACTCTTCAAGGAAAAGTTAATTATTTACTGCATAATAAACAAGATGTGTAAATCTTAATGCTATTATTTAGCTTAGCATGGAACCAAAGAAACCATTTTTGCTGAGAAAGGAATAATGCTTCAATTTTCATTAACCATTGCAGTATTTCCCAGCCACTTATAGAATCAAATAGAGACTACAACAATGTTAACTGGTTGTATCAGTGTAAAAAAAACACAACCCAGTGATTTTGAAAAATACAGGGCCTTATAGAGATAGTACTTATTGTAGATGGGAAGTCATGAAAAACATGGAGAAGATAACAATGAAAAACCACCATGTAGATGTGACAATTTCACTAAGAATTGAGTGGGACTTTAGGGAGTTAGGGTTAGGGTATGGCAAAAAAATCCAAGAAAAGTGGAAATGCCATTTGCTTATGATCATAAACTAATCTTTTCAATGTTTTTTTTTAAATGGGCAATTAAAACTAATGAATATTTGGGCTTCTAAGAATTTATTTACTGGTCACCAGGCTTATGAAAACCTCCTCCACCCTTTAAAAGGAAGTTGATCTTTGTTTGATCCACTTCTCTTTCAATTTGTGTACACCAGACTGGTGGAAATTAACAATGGCAGTATGAATTTCTATCTCTTTTCCTTTTCTTTGGAAGCCCTGCCAAGTTATAAGTAAGCAATTTTAAAGAATTAAGTATTTATCTGCAGACTCTGGTTGTCCCTCTACTTTTTTTAAAGTCCTTCCCTGAGATCCATCTTGTGTCATGAGGACCAGAAATAATGACACATGGAGAAAGTTTAAGACTATTCTACAAATCTACTGAGGTCTACATCACTACTAGTAGCTATTCGTGGCATTGGGTATATGTGAGCTTCCAAGAAAAGGTTTAGAATTGATTGCCTGAATCTATCCCTAAGATGGTAGAACATAGTATTCATTAAAGCTTCAAAACTATAACTCCATTGCTTTGGACAATCCCATGAATGAGTATTCGCTTCACATTGCATTTGAATATCTTTTAATTTTTATTGTTACCCTATTAAATGATAGTCTACAGCAGGTGTGTCAAACTCACGGCCCATGGCCTGGATGCGTCAGATGCTGGCCCCACCCCCGCCTGCTATAGCAAAGGGGGGGGAAAGTCCCAATACGTCACGTGACACCGTGATGATGCGAGTTTGACACCCCTGGTCTACAGCATATTTCTTGAGTGCTAATTCCTTTATTGTTCACAGTTGATGTTAAGAGGAAAATATATATATCTTATTAAAGCTGCCACAAAGAAGAGGGGGGGGGGTTAACTTATTTTCCAAAGCATGAGAAAGTAGGACAAGAAATGTTAACTGACAGGGGATGGGCGATCATTTACTTATTCAATCTTTTATCACTTCCCCATCATAGCAAGTTCATTCTGTCCTTAGGCGCTTTCGTGATTCTTCTTTGGAAGAGCAACAAACAGAACACTACATCTTGATAGATCCACAATTTATTTTTCCACAATTCCATGGAAAGGTTACAGAGGAACAATGTATACTAAAGCAAATTAAATATTATATGTACATATATGGCAAGTATATGTGTCAAATAAAGGATGAGACAGAAAGAATCCATTTCATATCACTTCATTTCACTACATTTCCAATATTTTTTAAATCGGGTAATAGGTCACAATGGAAATAGAATGATAACTGCTTGTGACCTACAAATTTAATTCAATGTACCGGATTCAGAAACTTTTTAAATTTTACATTTCAAAGAACCCTACACAATCGAAAACTGATATTCCATGATACTGTACCAAATACATGTTCATAAAATGTTAATCACCTTTTTACTATATTTACACAGTGGTTTATGAATAGAAAGTATAAAAACCATGAAAGAGTTTGGATATCCTTTGAGTCAATATCTGAAATCTCCTAACAGAACCCAAGAAATCTAGATTCTCAAAATCTTCTTGAGGTGAAAATATTTGAAAATGCAGCAGCATGAACACTTGTTTTTGAATGGGTGACATTAATAAATCTTAATAATCATAATAGCCTTCCAAAAATCCTCCTTTCACAGAAATAACTTCTATATGTTTCATATACACAGCAAATAGACTTTTTATTTTTCTTTGTCTATATAGCAAGAAAAATTATATGATGTACTAAGTCCTTTTTATTAGTTGCTCCCTGTGGTTTAGCTGAGGCCTGAAAACAATGATGTAGCATTTTGGCAAAAATATGCATCCCAGTAATGCAGCGCTGGAGGACAAGATGGAGAAGAACTCCACAGCTACCATGGCTTTTCCTTTTGTGCTCAGATAGGCTGGAAAGAAGGAGATCCACACACTGCAAAAGGCCAACATGCTGAAGGTGATGAACTTGGCTTCGTTAAAGCTGTCAGGTAATTTGCGGGCAAGAAAAGCCACAATAAAGCTGGCAATGGCCAAGATACCCATGTAGCCCAAGAGACAGTAGAAGAAGAAGGCTGCCCCCTCATTGCATTGTAAAATCATTTCTTCGGACTCTGAGTGCATGTCCAACTCAGGGAATGGTGGAGATGTGGACAACCAAAGAATACAAATGCATACTTGCAAGAGAGAGCATAAAAGGACAATAGAAAAGGCCAAACTTTTCCCCACCCATTTCCTCATCTGAGATCCCGGTTTAGTGGCCATGAAAGCAACAACCACAGTAATAGTTTTGGCCAGGACACTAGAAATGGCTATTGAGAAGGTGATGCCAAAAGCTGATTGTCGGAGAAGGCAGGTCACTTTGCCAGGCTGGCTGAGGAAGAACAAAGAGGAGAGAAAACAGAGCAGAAGAGAAACAAGGAGGGTGTAGGTGAGGGACCGGTTGTTGGCTTTGACAATGGGAGTATCCCTGTATTTAATAAAAGCCCCAAGTACCCACATTGTGAGGAAGAAGAAAGAAAGAGCCGTTGAGGTTAAACCAATTCCTAGGGTTTCTTCAATATTTAGAAAGACCACCGGTTTCACAATGCATTCTATCTTTTCCTTATTTGGATAGTGATCTTCTGAACATTGAAAACAGTCATGCATATCTGGAAAAAAAAGTTAATGAAAGCTTCCTGGAATGTCTAACCTACCCATTTGATTTGAAATTTTCCCTTCTGGACATCGAACACAATCATAGCAACAGAATTTTTTTTCTTCATCTCCTTTCTTCCAATATCCAGGGGAACAATGGTCATTACACCGAGAAAGTGGAAGAACCTGGTGATAAACATAAAAGGTTTTGAAAAGGGAGATCTTTAAAAGAATTTCTGGGTTTTTTTTCCTTTATGGAGGCAGATAATATTTTACTTCCCAATGGGCTGCTGAATTTTATCATCTTGGATTTATACTGTGCATTAAAAAAGGGTTGAAATTACAAGGATGTGTAAGAGGACTTGAAGAGGAGCAAAGGGATTAAATAAATTGGCATGATGGCAATCTTATGGAACTGATACAATCCTTGTAATTTCAAATGGAATTGTAACCCACATATGTAAACTTGGTTTTTAAATCATAATACCAGTTTGTCAATTTGGTAAATGAACATTTGTACAGAACATGCCTTTTTTTCCCCTTTCAACAACAGACATCAGATTTGGAAAGTGACTATCTTTGGTATGGTTAAGAGACAAAGATCAACAGATCATAATGGATCAAGATGCAATACGTCCAGGTTGTACACAATCATGATTACCAACCTGGTTAAACCCAGGGTGCCAAAGGATTGTGTTCCTCTCAATGACGAGTTCTTTTCCTTCTGGAGCATTGGACCTTAACTCTCCAACTTTAACTCTCTGAACAGATCTGTTCGGAAAAGTCATCATGTTGACAATGTCAAAACCACCTTGACCTTCCCTTTCGGCTTTAAAGAAGATTCTTTCTCCAGCTGAGTTGTTAAAAGAAATCCCTTGAAGAAATTTGTGGAGCTACTTGAAGAAGGATAAGAAAAAGGGAGTCCAAAAGAAAACAAATTATTAGGGATAAAAGGATTAAAACTTCCCTTTAGTTTACTCTCACTTTCCAGGAAATGAAAAAAAAAATGTATTCCTAAGTTGAAATATAGAAGAAGAAAAAGTCAACCCACATTGAATGATCAATAAATGAGATTTGGAACTCACTTTGACCATATTAGTAAATGATGACAAGTATTTTAAAGCAACAAGGTCAACAATTTTCCCGGTAGTTTACTTTAAGTCTGAAAACTAACATCACTACATGAAGTTTTAAGTTTCTGGGTGTTATCATAAAAGAGGACGTAACATTTCAGCACTGGTCAAAAGGGCCCAGCAGAGATTATACTACCTGAGACTTCTCAGGAAACAACAACGGAATGAAAAACTGCTGGTGACCTTCTACCTCTGCACCATACAGAGTATTTTAACTTACTGCACCTGTATAATTCTACTGTATAGTACAATGTTAATGCAATATCAGGGGTTTTCAATTCAATTGTACAGAATGTGAAGGATGTGTGTTTTGTTTTATGTATAATGTACACTGAAGATGGTATTTAATTTCATTGTTTGAGGTGCAATGACAATAAAGTAAACTAAAATAGTGCACCTCTACTGATAAAAAAAAACACAATTATCATAGCCACTGAGTTCACAGTCTAACAACCCTGTCTTGACTAAATTGCAAAATACTAATCAGAAAAATGAGATCTCCACATTTTAGAAAAGTGTTTTGGGCACAAAGCAAAGAAACACTGCCTTCAGACCCTTCTTCATAAAAACTTTCTTGGAACTGGGCTAGATACATTTACCAGACAGGCCAATTCTATGTGGAAATGAAATGGTTATTTAGAATAGAATAGAATAGAATAGAATAGAATAGAATAGAATAGAATAGAATAGAATAGAATAGAATAGAATAGAATAGAATAGAATAGAATAGAATAGAATTTTTTTATTGGCCAAGTGTGATTGGACACACAAGGAATTTGTCTTGGTGCATATGCTCTCAGTGTACATAAAAGAAAAGATAAGTTCGTCAAGAATCATAAGGTACAGCACTTAATGATAGTCCGGGTGCAAATAAGCAATCAAATCATAGTAGGAACCAGTCAATATAAATTGTAAGGATA
>QLTV01001158.1:69524-80562 GCA_003457575.1 Thermophis baileyi | reverse complement strand
CCTCTTTTATGATAACACCCAGAAACTTAAAACTTCATGTAGTGATGTTAGTTTT
This sequence comes from Thermophis baileyi, assembly GCA_003457575.1. Lineage (NCBI taxonomy): Eukaryota > Metazoa > Chordata > Lepidosauria > Squamata > Dipsadidae > Thermophis > Thermophis baileyi. The sequence goes on along the minus strand of QLTV01001158.1, from coordinate 80,507 downwards.
CAGACTTAAAGTAAACTACCGGGAAAATTGTTGACCTTGTTGCTTTAAAATACTTGTCATCATTTACTAATATGGTCAAAGTGAGTTCCAAATCTCATTTATTGATCATTCAATGTGGGTTGACTTTTTCTTCTTCTATATTTCAACTTAGGAATACATTTTTTTTTTCATTTCCTGGAAAGTGAGAGTAAACTAAAGGGAAGTTTTAATCCTTTTATCCCTAATAATTTGTTTTCTTTTGGACTCCCTTTTTCTTATCCTTCTTCAAGTAGCTCCACAAATTTCTTCAAGGGATTTCTTTTAACAACTCAGCTGGAGAAAGAATCTTCTTTATAGACGAAAGGGAAGGTCAAGGTGGTTTTGACATTGTCAACATGATGACTTTTCCGAACAGATCTGTTCAGAGAGTTAAAGTTGGAGAGTTAAGGTCCAATGCTCCAGAAGGAAAAGAACTCGTCATTGAGAGGAACACAATCCTTTGGCACCCTGGGTTTAACCAGGTTGGTAATCATGATTGTGTACAACCTGCACAAATTGCATCTTGATCCATCATGATCTGTTGATCTTTGTCTGTTAAACCATACTGATGATAGTCACTTTCCAAATCTGCTTTCTAATGTTTAAAGGGGGAGGGGAAGGCATGTTCTGTAAAAATGTTCATTTTCCAAATTGACAAACTGGTATTATGATTTAAAAACCAAGTTTACATATGTGGGTTACAATTCCATTTGAAATTACAAGGATTGTATCAGTTCCATAAGATTGCCATCATGCCAATTTATTTAATCCCTTTGCTCCTCTTCAAGTCCTCTTACACATCCTTGTAATTTCAACCCTTTTTTAATGCACAGTATAAATCCAAGATGATAAAATTCAGCAGCCCATTGGGAAGTAAAATATTATCTGCCTCCATAAAGGAAAAAAAACCCAGAAATTCTTTTAAAGATCTCCCTTTTCAAAACCTTTTATGTTTATCACCAGGTTCTTCCACTTTCTCGGTGTAATGACCATTGTTCCCCTGGATATTGGAAGAAAGGAGATGAAGAAAAAAAATTCTGTTGCTATGATTGTGTTCGATGTCCAGAAGGGAAAATTTCAAATCAAATGGGTAGTGACTCTGAAATAAAACTAGGGAATGCATAGATGACAAATTCCTTGACATTTTTTTTTCCAGATATGCATGACTGTTTTGAATGTTCAGAAGATCACTATCCAAATAAGGAAAAGATAGAATGCATTGTGAAACTGGTGGTCTTTCTAAATATTGAAGAAACCCTAGGAATTGGTTTAGCCTCAACGGCTCTTTCTTTCTTCTTCCTCACAATGTGGGTACTTGGGACTTTTATTAAACACAGGGATACTCCCATTGTCAAAGCCAACAACCGGTCCCTCACCTACACCCTCCTTGTTTCTCTTCTGCTCTGTTTTCTCTCCTCTTTGTTCTTCCTCAGCCAGCCTGGCAAAGTGACCTGCCTTCTCCGACAATCAGCTTTTGGCATCACCTTCTCAATAGCCATTTCTAGTGTCCTGGCCAAAACTATTACTGTGGTTGTTGCTTTCATGGCCACTAAACCGGGATCTCAGATGAGGAAATGGGTGGGGAAAAGATTGGCCTTTTCCATTGTCCTTTTATGCTCTCTCTTACAAGTATGTATTTGTATTCTTTGGTTGTCCACATCTCCCCCATTCCCTGAGTTGGACATGCACTCAGAGTCCGAAGAAATGATTTTACAATGCAAGGAGGGGTCAGCTTTCTTCTTCTACTGTCTCTTGGGCTACATGGGTATCTTGGCCATTGCCAGCTTTATTGTGGCTTTCCTTGCCCGTAAATTACCTGACAGCTTTAACGAAGCCAAGTTCATCACCTTCAGCATGTTGGCCTTTTGCAGTGTGTGGATCTCCTTCTTTCCAGCCTATCTGAGCACAAAAGGAAAAGCCATGGTAGCTGTGGAGGTCTTCTCCATCTTGTCCTCCAGCGCTGCATTACTGGGATGCATATTTTTGCCAAAATGCTACATCATTGTTTTCAGGCCTCAGCTAAACCACAGGGAGCAACTAATAAAAAGGACTTAGTACATCATATAATTTTTCTTGCTATATAGACAAAGAAAAATAAAAAGTCTATTTGCTGTGTATATGAAACATATAGAAGTTATTTCTGTGAAAGGAGGATTTTTGGAAGGCTATTATGATTATTAAGATTTATTAATGTCACCCATTCAAAAACAAGTGTTCATGCTGCTGCATTTTCAAATATTTTCACCTCAAGAAGATTTTGAGAATCTAGATTTCTTGGGTTCTGTTAGGAGATTTCAGATATTGACTCAAAGGATATCCAAACTCTTTCATGGTTTTTATACTTTCTATTCATAAACCACTGTGTAAATATAGTAAAAAGGTGATTAACATTTTATGAACATGTATTTGGTACAGTATCATGGAATATCAGTTTTCGATTGTGTAGGGTTCTTTGAAATGTAAAATTTAAAAAGTTTCTGAATCCGGTACATTGAATTAAATTTGTAGGTCACAAGCAGTTATCATTCTATTTCCATTGTGACCTATTACCTGATTTAAAAAATATTGGAAATGTAGTGAAATGAAGTAATGTGAAATGGATTCTTTCTGTCTCATCCTTTATTTGACAGATATACTTGCCATATATGTACATATATAGCTTTGATGAATTCAGGCAATCAATTCTAAACCTTTTCTTGGAAGCTCACATATACCCAATGCCACGAATAGCTACTAGTAGTGATGTAGACCTCAGTACATTTGTAGAATAGTCTTAAACTTTCTCCTAGTGTCATTATTTCTGGTCCTCATGACACAAGATGGATCTCAGGGAAGGACTTAAAAAAAATAGAGGGAAAACCAGATTCTGCAGATAAATACTTAATTCTTTAAGCCGATATCTTTCAAACTCCACACTATAACAGACAATACTTGGCAAGAATGCAGGAACAGATATTCGCCCAAATGAACTAATTGTCTCCTGCAAACTCCCCTCCCCTTTCGCTCCTCTTTTATTCCCTATGGGTGGGGCCATTCATCGTCCCCCTGTGGCCTTACTCCCAAGTCGACCCTTGTTCCTCAGCTGTTCCCTTCATCTGGCAACTCTGTGCATGCACACACTGGGAACAGGCTCCAGCTGTTCGTCTGCCTCACTAATGTCTGACTCCAAAGGCAACTGATAACTATCAGACTGCCCTGGCCCCATCTCTGCCTCAGACACAGAGCACTCATGAGAGCCTTCCCCAGACTCCAGGACTGGCCCATGTTCCTCCCCAACCTCCTCACTGTCCGAATCTGCTGCCAGTTCCACTGGCCGGTGGCGGGCCACAACACAGCCCATGCCACCGCCGCTGCCAGGAAAGGCCCTGAAGTTGTGCTGCCTGGGATCCATGTGGGCTGTCACAAAGGGAGGGCAGGCATGGTTGGCTGCCTGGATGCTGCCTGGAATGCGAGGCTGGCATGACGAGGAGGAGGAGGAGCCGGTGCCCTCACCCGCCTGCCTGCCTCCGTGCCACCGGGTGGCTTTTAACAACGTTGCAGCTCTGGGACATCCGCCCCCTTGCCAACCAGGAGCACTACTGCCAGTCGCTCCCCTGCACCCACCTGCCTGCCTCCACGCTGCCCAGCAGTTTTTAACAATGCTGCAGCCCTGGGAAGCACCCACAAAGAGCCCAGCTCCATGCTCACTCAGGTGCCGCACCTGCAGGGGATTTTGTGGCTGCGACCCCTGGCAGAGCGCTGGCTCCTCTCCTAGAAACTGCCCATGCAGCCCATGCTGCTGCAGCCCATGCCACCACCGCCACCGCTGCTGCCAGGAAAGGCCCCGAAGCTGTGCTGCCCGGGATCCACGTGGGCTGCCTCAGGGGGAGGGCAGGAATGGCTGGCTGGCTGGCTGGACGCTGCCCGGAGCGCAAGGCTGGGATGAGGAGGAGCGGGTGCCCCTGCGCTCCTCGCCCACCTGCCTGCCTCCACCCTGCCCGGTGGCTTTTAACAATGCCGCAGCCCCAGGAAGCACCCACAAAGAAGCCCAGCCCCACACTCGCTCAGGCGCCGCACCTGCAGGTACATGGAAAAAGCTAATTTTTCTGATCTAGAAACAGAAGTGTGGAAAAAGAGATGAAATGGGTCATTCTCAACACTTGCATTCTCTACACTTAAAATATCTAGAAACTTTAAGTGTAGAGAATGCAAGTGTTGAGAATGCCACATTTCATCTCTTTTTCCACACTAGGTACAAATAGTGGATTGCTTTCTTTTCATTTTATTCAAATAACAACAAAAAACCCAATACAGTTCAGTATGAATTGGCTTTCCAGTCCCTCCTTGATGCACTTTTTTTACATTGGATATCTAGTTTAAATGCCAAAGAAAAATCAATGATATATTTTTCAGACCTTTGGAGGCTCACACTGTCAATCGTTCACACTGCTCAAAGCCATTTGTTTAAAACAAAACTAACAGGCGTGAATTAAGTTTTAGCTAAAAAATGGAGCTTTAATTCCAGAAGTCCATTCTTTAAACTTGGACTTCTGGAATTAAAAGACTCTGGATTAAATGGTACTCCAGACAAAAGATGGAGAAGAGTATCTCAAGTATCATCAAGTGTCAGACGGCACTTTGACACCAACCACAAAAGTGTTGTCAAACTTAGTGCAACTGAAAGAAAAGAGTTTATTGAAGGGAAATTGAGGAAATATCATTCCCAGCCTGTTAGTTTTTCCAACTATCTTTCCAGAACAAATCATCTGACAGCTGCCAGTTTTCAAATTTCACTGTGCATAGCAAAACATGGTAAGCCCCTCTCTGACGGGGATATTATGAATTCCTACTTTTATGTATTTATATTCTAGGTATTGGGAAGTGGTGGTGCTCTCTGACTTTGATTGTTCTCTTTCAAATATTTTGCCTCCCAAGTAGATAACATATTAAAAGCTTTGCAATGCTCTTCAGAACACTAAAGATATATTTCTTGCAGATATCAAAATATCTGCAAGAAAAATAACCCAGCTAAGATAGCACCAAGGATTGTATAATTTATACCTGAGCTATATATGTTCTCTCACATTAGTAATCTAGGTGTTCCTTAGACATTCAAATTCATATTTGTATCACTTTTTTCAAAATAGTATAAAGATGCCCTCAGAGGCATAAGATCTGAAATCTCAGAAAAAAAATCAAGAAATGCTTGGTTTGACTTATGACTTCACCTGCCTTCTTTGAGACCATTGTGAGTCAAAGAAACTGATGTAGATATCTAGAAATGGTCATTAGGTGAAGAAAGGTATGAGATTTGCTTACTCTGAAAGTCCATATAACTCCTGAAATGGATGCTCATAAAATGAATGCTCACTGAAGGCATAGATGATCTGTGAAACCATCCCTCCAATAATTAGATCACCTGGTTGGTACCATTCATGTGGAACTGGAAAAGGATCAACCTCTGGATACTTGAGTGCATTCATTTTGATCATGGGGAACATCAGAAAGAATAGTACATCAACAGCCAAAAAATCTTCTAAAAGAGGTCTCCAACATATCAACGCACACCAATGGATTGGATTTAGCACCCTGGATTTTCCAAACACACCTCCTAAGAGAAAAGCATCAATCTAAATCTTTAACTTCAATGGAGATACAGAAATAAACAATGACTGAGATTTCTACAACCCAAATCTGAAATTCATCTGATCAAAGAAAGAACAGATGCTGGAGGAAATGAACCCAATAGCCCTGTTTGATTCTTCCTACCACCTCAAGCTTTTCATGGAACCGGAGTTAATTTACAACATCTTTCAGCCATGCTTTTCACTGCTTTCCTGAAAATCTCTGGAGCTTTAAGCAGATAAACCCATTATAGTATTTTGGACTCTTCAATGAAAAGTTAATTATTTACTTCATAATAAACAAGATGTGCAAATCTTAATGCTATTATTTAGCTTAGCATGGAACTGAAGAAACCATTTTTGCTCAGAAAGGAATAATGCTTCAATTTTCATTAACCATTGCAGTATTTCCCAGCCACTTATAGAATCAAATAGAGACTACAACAACATTAACTGGGTGTAATGAAAAACACAGGGTCTTCTAGAGATAGTACTTGTTATAGATGGGAGGTCATGAAAAGCTTGAAGGAGATAACAGTGAAAAATCACCACATAGATGTACAATTTCACTAAGAACCAAATATGAGTTTAGGGAGTCTTTATTTCCACTTGGGTAAAAATATTATGAGTTATACAAGTCTTACAGAGAGAGTTATTCAAATAAGCATCTCTTTCCATCCTAAGATCTATAATCTCAATAAGGAAAACTTTAACCCAACACGGAGAATAGATTCTGTATCATGAGTTTTTTCTTCAGGTGTTGGGCCCATTAAAACAAGAGATATTTCCAAAATAGAGCATGGATTCAGCAGACGGATAGCCACTCAAATCAAAATTTTCTCCTCTGCTGAAAATAGGAGGCTATTTTTTAACCAGATTATTTTTCCTTGGTCACCTTCCTTTTTCCTGATACTCACCCTTCCAATTGGTTAGAAATATTAACTTTGCTTCTTACTTGTGGAATCTTATAAAGTCTCAGAATCTCAGCAATGTGGTAGAGTGCATCGGTGCCAAGTGCACTAATGACACCCAGGAAGGTATTATTGGTGCCCCATTTATGGTTGGGGAGTTCTATCTATTAGAACTGAAAATCAGGTCCAAAGTGGTCCTATAACTCATCATTCCATCATAGTAGCTGTCATAGATATGGAACCCATGAGTGATGTTAGTCAGAAATCTGGGATTCTCATTGATTTCCTTCACAGTGAAGTCAGCAACATTTTTGTAGAATTTGGTTACCAGACTGGTAGAAATTAACGATGGCAGTATGAATTTCTATGTCTTTTCCTTTTCTTTGGAAGCCCTGCCAAGTTATAAGTAACCAATTTTAAAGAATGAAGTATTTATCTGCAGAATCTGATTTTCCCTCTGCTTTTTCAAAGTCCTTCCATGAGGTCCATCTCGTGTCATTAGGGCCAGAAATAAAGCTGGAGAAAGTTTAAGACTATTCTACAAATGTACTGAGGTCTACATCACTAATAGTAGCTATTTGTGGCATTGGGTATGTGAGCTTCCAAGAAAAGGTTTAGAATTGATTGCCTGAATCTACCCCTACCTTTATAATGGGAGAACATGGTATTCATCAAAGCTTCAAGACTATACCACCATTGGTTTGGACAATCCCATGAATAAATATTCGCTTCAGATTTCATTTGAATATCTTCTGAACTTTCATTGTTACCCTACCAAATGATAGTCTACAGTGTATTTCTTGAGTGCTGATTCCTTTATTGTTCACAGTTGATCTTAAGAGAAAAAATATATATCCACCACTTCAGTATTTTGTTTATCTTATTAAGGCTGCTTATTAAGAAGAGGAGGGTCAACTAATTTTCCAAAGCACCAGAAAGTAGGACAAGAAACAATGGATGGAAAGTAATCAAAGACAGAAGCCACCTGGAATTAAGGGGAAATTTCCTAACAGTGAGAAAAATTAACATCTTGCCTTCAGAAGTTGAGGGTGCTTCATCACTGGAGGTTTTCAAGAAATGACTGGACAGCCACCTGTCTGAAATGGTATAGGGCTGTGATGGCGAACCTATGGCACGCGTGCCAGAGGTGGCACTCAGAGCCCTCTCTGTGGGCACATGCGCCATTGCCAGCTGCTCTTCTGGTTTCCAGTGCGCCAGCTGATCTTCATGCACGCCAGAGCGCCGGAAACCCGAAGACCAACTGGCCGATGCACGTGCCGGCCACCTTTTCTTCAGGTTTCTGGCACTCCGGCGCATGCAAAGACCAGCTGGCTGGCGTGCATTCACGTGCTGGAAACCAAAAGACCAGGTGGCCAGTGCGCGGATGCACACCGGCCAGCTGGTCTTTGGGTTTCCAATGCTCCAGTGCACGCATGCGTGCATGCGTTCTGGTTTGGGCACTCGGTGCCGAAAAGGTTTGCCATCCAGCGTGGTGCGATAGGTCATCCTTGGATTGTGATAACTGTCATAGATGTGGAACCCGAGAGTGGTGTTAGGTAAGATCTGGGAGTCCTCATTGATCTCCTTCACAGCAAAGGCCAAGGCGAGGGCATGCTGGTAGAATTTGGTTATTACACTGCAAATAAATTAAATACTCCCATTGAAAAAATGATTCTACAATTGTTGTAACATTTCTATATGAAGAAGAAGCATTTCTGCCTCTTACTGAAGTAGATAGATGACAGGTTTTCTAAAACACTCAATAATTAGTGGAGAATTTAAATGTACTTTTTACAAAGTATTTCTATGATTTGCAACAGATATGTACTACAACAATATAGTAGCTTTTATTTTCTAGCCACATAACACGAAAATGAATATGAATAGATAATGTAGACCTTTTTAAAAGTACCTTAATCTCACTAAGTGTTCCTCAAAAGACTTCTTGCAGCATAGTTTCATACATTTTACAAGAAAGATTTTAACATAACATAAAGGAAATTATTTCTTCTCCCACACCCAAATACATTTGAAAGACAAACAGGGTTAGATAACATACAAAACCCAGCATTTACGTTCAAACAGCTTTTATTTATATAAGAAAGTTTTGGAGGATTTGGTTAAGATTAGAAATTGCGTGGAAAGAAAAGAAAACCCTTACAGTGGTAAGCCATAACCTTTTAAAGATGGATGTTCCTTAAATTTAATTTCATAAAAGTGGTAAACAATTTGGGACACCATCCCACCAAAGATGAGGCCACCAGGTTGGTACCACTCATGTGGAACAAGGAAAGCATCACTTGCAGGGCAGCTCAGAGTAACTGCTTTGTTCATCAGGAATACCAGAAGGAGTAACTGATTCATGACTCTCTGCTTATGGGGAAAATATCTGGGTCTATCATTGAAAGAGAAGTTCTAGCAGATAAGACAGGAGATGGAGAATTTGTGGAAGTGAAGCTCAGAGAGTCAACATTACCCCTTCCTGCCTCCCTGTGGCTCTTGAAATATTTATACGGATTGTTTCTCACTTCCTATTTCCTTCTGCACAGAACCTCTGGTGTTTTGGCCTACTAGAATAACGGAGTGATTTCAGTAATTCATAAGGGACATAATTACCATTCAACTATAGGCAACCTGGCAATTTTCTTTATGTAGCTGATCAACATCTTTCTTTTAGATGACGTAATATGTGATTGAGATCGAACCTGTTTTGAAAACACCTGGAGAAATAGAATTGGACACTTAGTGGATTAAGAGTTGATTTTGTACTTTGAATTTTTATATTATTCTGTACATATATGCATACTGGATTTGTAAATAACATTTTCCTTTGTATATTATATTAGATCACACTACTTTATTTGTATGGGTGTCATAGCCTCCAGATAAAATCCCTTACAGAGAGTCCTCGACTTACAACAGTTCATTTAGTGACCCTTCATATCAGGGGTGGGTTCTAATTTACCTCGCTGCCGGTTTGCTTCCTCCCGTGCCGCGTGGCCGTGCCTCGTGGGCGTGCGCGCATGCGCAGTGCAAAAAAATAAAAATAAAAGAAAAAGAAAAAAAAGTCAAAAACAAGATGGCAACACATGCGCAGTGCTGGAAACTTGGCTTCTGCGCATGTGCAGAAGAAAAAAAAATCAAAAAAAATCAAAAAAAAATTCAAAAAAATATGGCGTTGCCCACAGACCAGCACCGACCGAACCGGATCTGTGATGTCATTGTGATGTCACCAGTGGGTCACTACCAGTTCGGGTGAACCGGTCCAAACCGGGAGGAACCCATCTCTGCTTCATATACACAATGGCACTGAAAGGGGTGACTTATGACCATTTTTCACACTTATGACTGTTGCAGCATCCCCATGATCACATGATTTACATTTGGAAGCTTGGCAACTGACTCACATTTATGTCGGTTGCAGTGTCCCTGGGTCATGTGATCCCCTTTTGCAACCTTCTGACAAGCAAAGTCAATGGGGAAACCAGATTCCCTTAACAACTGTGTTACTAATTTAAGAACTGAAGTGATTCACTTAACAAATGTGGCAAGAAAAGTCATAAAATGGGGCAGAACTCATTTAACAAATGTTTCACTTAGCATCATAAATTTGGGGCTTAATTGCGGCCGTAAGCTCCATTTGTGGAATTTGTGGCTATGTGTCAGCTGACAATATCTTGTGTTTTCCTGACAATATCTCGAAACAACTACACCATTCAAAATAACTTATTTACCTTATTTTTGAGGCTATCTTAGAAAGATGTGTTTAATGTGTGGGAGGGTTAAAAAAAATTTTTTATCACCAGAAAGTTTTAAAAAGCATGTTGCACTTAGGGTGACTCAAAATCTATAACCACTTCATTTTTCCCCTAAGATGAAAATACAGATGTATAAATGTTGTATCATTTCCCCATGTCAGTTTTTGCCTGACTTCCACCCACACCACCTTAGAAAAGAGGGAAATTTTCTATTTTTTATAAGTTGTATAGGCTGGGTGGTGTTTTTACTTGCATTGAGTAAGTACTGGTAGTACTTGACCACAGTTAGGCCCAAAATTTCTGTTACTAAGTGAAACATTTGTTAAACAAGTTTTGCCCCATTTTACAATCTTTCCTGCCATAGTTGTTAAGTGAATCGCTGCACTTGTTAAGTTAGCACTTGTTAAGTTAGTAACTTGTTATGCTAGTAAGATGGTTAGTAAGATCCATTGAGGATCTGTATACTGCACAAGTCAAAATGAGGCTGTGAAAATATTTACAGACCCCTCACATCCTGGACATAAATTGTTTCATCTACCCTCAAAAGGACACTCTGGGGCATTGCACACCAGAAGAACTAGACACAAGGACAGTTTTTCCCCCCATGCCATCACTCTGCTAAACAACTAATTCCCACAACACTGTCAAACTATTTAGTAAGGCTGTATTACTATTCCTCTTCTCATCTTTCCT
>QLTV01001158.1:40626-51576 GCA_003457575.1 Thermophis baileyi | reverse complement strand
AACATGCGAGATATCATGGTTGTCGAGGGCCAAAGAGTACAGTTTATTGATATCACTGTACCAGGAGATGCCAGAGTCGAAAAAAAAGAACTGGAAAAAATTACGAAATATCGCAACCTGGCCATTGAAACTACACGGCTATGGATGAAACATGTAACAGTGATACCCATTGTCATCGGGGCACTTGGTACCATGTCCAAGAATTTCACAAAACACATCAAGAAATTGCAGCTTCCTGCAATAACACCAGCGGAACTGCAAAAGACTGTGCTACTCGGAACATCGTACATCTTAAGAAGGTACTTGGTTGATACCTAGGACGCTGGCAGCAACCCGTATCAACCATTAGCACCAGTCAGTGGTATTTGTGACACTTTTAAATGTTCAGTTGACTGAGTTTCATGTTTAATGAATAAAAGAGATAATAATAATAACTGTTCCTATAACTTTGTATATGTTTCTTACAGCCTGCATTCTTTTTATTTCTTTTTTCAACAATTTCTCTGACCCAGAAATATCACATGATGTACTAATTTCTCTTTGTGAGTTGCTCCCTGTGGTTGAGGTCAGTACACTAGAAATGGCCACTGAAAAGGTGATGCCAAACATTGATTGTCGGAGAAGGCAGGTCACTTTGCCAGGTTGGTTGAGGAAAAAGAAAGAGGAGAGAAAACAGAGCAGAAGAGAGACAAGCAGAGTGTAGGTTAAGGACCGGTTGTTGGCTTTGACAATGGGAGTATCCCTGTACTTAATAAAAGTTCCAAGTACCCAAGATGTCAAGAAGAAGAAACAAAGAGCTGCTAAGGATAAACCAATTCCTAAGGTTTCTTCAAAAGTTAGAAAAAACACGAGTTTCAGGATACATCCTTTCTTTTCTTTATTTGGATAATGATCTTGTGAACATTCAAAACAGTTGTCCATATCTGGAAGGATAATCAAGGATATTTTTTCATCTAGGCCAGAGCTGTAAAATTTGTGGCCCGCGGGCCGGATGTGTCACGTGCTGGCCACACCCATGCCCAGTTTAGTGAAGGGGGGAAAAGTCATGATACATCATGTGATGCCATTGTGACGATGTGAGTTTGACACCCCTGATCTATGCATTCCATATTATTGAGGGGTGCTTGATTCTCTCCTAGCTTGCTTGTTTTCTTTCAGACATTTCATTACCCTAAAAATGTACCATCATCAGTGCTGTTTGCTTGCTGAGGTGGGTTTGGGCTAGTTTAAATAAAGTCCTTACACTGGATACCCAGACAAACAGCAAACAGCACGCCTTACTAGCACTGATGATGTTACCTGGGTAGGGTAATGAAACATCTGCAAGAAAACAAGGAAGCTTAGAGAGCACCAAGGACCCCTCATTTCAACCCTGAGCTGCAAATATTCTCCTTTCTTGGTATTCCATATTATTGAAAATCATCTTATGAAATTTATGCATCCAAGTAGGTTATTAATGTTTGCTTAAGTCTAATGAAAAATGGTAGAATTTCTACCCTACCATTTTGATTTGAAATCTTCCCTTCAGGGCATGGAACACAGTCATAGCAGCAGAACTGAGCCCCCTCAATCCCTTTCTTCCTGGATCCAGGGAAACAAGGGTCATTGCATCAAGAAAGCAGAGGAACCTGGTGATAAACATGAAAATGTTTGGAAAAGGGAGATATTTAAAACAGTTTGAATTTTTTCTCCTGCATGTAGCAGAATTATTTTTGACTTCTCAAAGGACACTGAATTTAACAACTTTATCCACAACTTTAAAAGATGTAGAAATTTAAAAAGTAGAAATTAATATGATGTACAAAAGTTCCTGTTTAAAGGTCAGGGGGAACAAATAATTGCAAATGGTGACAATCTCATGTAAACATGGCCAGTCTTGTGATTTCAAATGGAAATGCATACCTAATAGGTAAACATGGTATTGTAATGTAATTTTTACATTGCATTGCAAGGTCAGTTTAATGAGTGCTTGATCATCAACACCATTTGAAAAGAATATTTCATTGTTTCTTTAAAATCCAGAAATCAGATTTTGAAAGAGACTAGGTTCAATATGGGATCATAATGGATTAAGGCATGGTCAATTCACTAATTTGATACCTGGTTAAAAGCTGTATTCCATACAATCATATCGTCATCAATGGATAATTCCTTCCCATTTGGAGCACGTAGATCCAGCTTTCCAACTCTAACTCTCTGAAAGGATCTGTTTGGAAAAGTGATCAAGTTTGTGATGTCAAATCCACCTGTTGCTTTCCCTTTCTCATTCAGGAACACTCTCTCCCCAGCTGAATTGTTAAAAGAAATGCCTTGAAGAAATGACTGAAACTACTTGAAAGAGAAGAGAGAGGCAATTGAAAGCAATATAATAGAGAAGAGAACATCATATTTAAGTTTCATTCACTCATTCTCAACATTCCTATAACTATTATTAAACATGTATGCTTAGAAATTTGATAATTGATATTGCATGGAAATATGTATGTCCACTCTATGATTAATTTGATATTATTTTAAGGAAAGGTAAGAATGAATTGAAACAGAATGAAAATAGGCTTTTGGCATTATGTAACTTCAATTATGATTTGGGTTCCCGACTTAAACAACTAATTCAAGATAGATCATATCTAATCTGTCCTCATTGGTAGAAAGCTGTTTGAGAGTTTGAGATCTGACTAACTTCCTTTAGCAAAATTTTTGAATCTGAGACTCTAGCATTCTTTGATAGATAGATAGATGAGAGGTGAAGATTGTGGCAAACATATGTTTGTTTCATGTTATGGATGCCACATGTAAAAAGGACCACTTTTATTTCATTCCTCCAAAACTCTGATAGAGACAGAAAGTTCAGTTTGTCAGACAGGAAAATTTCATGAGCCACACAGAAAGTTCTTTAAGAATGGATTATTTTTGGAGGAAGCAATGAAAAAGAATCTCAATTATCATTTTAACTATCTCTTATTGTGCAAGATAGGGTGATTTACTAAATAACTCCTAACAACATCCAAATCATAAGTTATACCATTTTTTTCTGTATCTATTTTAGACAGACAAGTATAACAGGGTTGGAAGGGACTTTGGAGGTCTAGTCAAACACCCTGCTCAATAAGAACACCCTAGGCCATTTCAGACAAATAGCTACCCTTCTCTTCATAAAAATCTCCAGTATTGGAGCATCCACAACTTCTGTGGACAATTTGTTCCATGAATTAATTGTTAATTGTTCTTACCATCAGGAAATTCTTCCTTATTTCTACTTTGTTACTCATACTTGTTTCCACATGCAGAAAACATTAAGACTTTCCAAATTGGGTTCAAAGATAATTGTACATCAAACTGCTCATTTTTTTTTAAAGTGTCTAATGCAGAGAGAATACCTGCCAAGGCTGCAGCTGTTGAAGCTCAGATTTTTTTTTCTATTGTACCGTAATGTGTATAGAGCCTGCAAAGCATGAGCTACAGCATAAACAGCATTGTAGATGCTGTAGCTTTGGCCAGTCATTTCCATTTCAAACACAAGCCCAGGAAGATCCTCCAGCTTCATCTCCTCAGTGCATGTCATACTATGCACTCCTTGTAACTCTGATTTTGGAAATGCACAATCAAATGACTGTTGCCACACATCCTGTCGAAAGCCATCTCTGGAGTCTGAAAGAGGATTTATGGCCTGAAGAAATTCTCTGAAACCTACAACTGCTCTTGAGTGAACAGTGAAGGAAATAGCCCCATGATACATCTTGAGATCTGATGTTATTTGAATGCCTGATAATACAAAATCAATCTGTGCCATCATGATCCACACCTTTCTAAATAATGCAGTTCCCTTGCTTTCAGGATCCACCAGAAATGCTACAAATCTTAGCCACATAATTGTCCAGGATTCTCCATAGACAAGAAATGCATTGGTTTTGCTATTCATCATATTAATGGAAGTCATTGAGATTCTTTGATAAAATTCATGGAAGGCTTCCAAGTCAATCAAGCCTTTCTATAAATGATGAGCAGATTCCGTTCTGTGAAATAAGGGCTGCATTTTCTGTAAGAAATTTTCTCCATTGTTGTTATCTGCAGAAAATATCCCAATCCATGTCCATCTGAAATGACGAAGCAGTTGGATAATCCCAATGTACTGATGGTCCTCTTTGGGGACCATGAAATAAAGTGAAGAGAGCTTACTGGTCTCAAATTCCTCTTTGTGTAATGAGCCGTATGTCAGCTAAAAGAAAGTCCAGTAAAATTCTGTTGAGTCTTTTGATCAAATTTAATTTTCCTATCTTGTTTTCATATAAAATATATCCAAGTAATATTTTCCCCTAGCAATCTTTAAAAAATATAGAAATAAATTTATTGGAAATATTTCAAATACATGTACTGTACTAGATCAATTGTTTTAATTGATTTCCCCCAAATACTGTAATATTCTGAATCCTCCTTATCTTTAATTATCATTGTTAATCTATTCATCTCCACACAATCCAATATCTTCCTGATTAGCTCCCCTTCAGAAGGAGTTTTTGACACTTTCCAATTCTGTGCAAATACATTTCTAGGTGCTGTAATTATATGTATAATTAAATATGTATTTTCTTTACTGTATTTCTCTGGTAAAATACCCAACAGGAATATCTCCGGTCTCAGCTCTATATGCTGTTGCAACATCTTTTCTATCCACATTTGAATTAAACTCCAATACACTTTGGCATCTGCACATGTCCACCACATATGATAAAAAGAACCTGGTATTCGATGACATTTCCAACATTTCATAGATTTGTCCTTAAACATTTTTGCTAGCCTCTCCGGTGACATGTGCCATCTATAAAACATATTGTACATATTTTCTTTATATGCTGTTGCCATTGTCAATTTATAGTTCCTTTCCCACAACTGCTGCCATTTTTCCAGTTCTATTGTATATCCACAATTCCTTGCCCATTTTATCATTGTTTCTTTCACTTGTTCCTCCTCCAATTTAATATACAATAAATAGCTATACAGTTTTTTAATCAGTCTTTCATCCGTTCCTGTGAGTATTTCATCTAACTCTGTTTTTTCTAAATTAAAACCTTCTATTTTAGCATCTTTTTCATATCTTGATTGTATTTGCACTCTCATATACCAATCCATTTTTATTCCTTGTTTCTCTAATTCTTGTTTAGTTTTCAGCTCCCCCTTTTCAGTTAAAATATCTTTATATCTTACAATATTCCCCATATTAAACATGTTTGGGTGTATTAATGCTTCCATTGTTGAAAGCCAATATGGTATTGAAAAAGGAAGTTGACCATTCTCATAAGGTGGCATCTTTTCTATGTGAATAACAAATATTTCTTTCTCTGATGAAAGTAGGAAATACGTTTTCTAAAATACTGAATAATTTGTACAAAGTTCAAATTTGCTTTTTCTACAGTATTTGCATGATTTGCAACAAATATCTGCTACAAGGAATAAAAATAGTGCTTTTTTCACGGTATCACATTTATTTTCTAATACATTTTTCACAAAACAAAATACAAACAATTGCAGCTTGTATCAGCCATTTATTGTGTGTATGTTTTATTAAGCGTGACAAGGCAGATTTTTTTTTTTAAAAATATTACCTTAAGCTTACTAAATGTTCTTCAAAACATGTTATGCACCAAAGTTTCATACATTATATGATAAATACTTTACCATAAAGTCAAGAAAATTGACTTTATCAAGAAACATTTGAAGGACAGAGAGGTTTAGATTAGATATAAAGCTTACATTTATGCTGAAAACTTTTTCTCTCATAAGCAATTTTGGGGAAATTGATTAAGATTACAAAAAGGAAAAAAAATTCTTACTTTGTTATATCATAAGTTGTTATACAAGGATCTTCCTTAAAATTAATTTCAAAAAAGTTGTAGATTATGTGGGACACCATCCCACCAATGACGAAGTCATCAGGTTGGTACCACTCATGAGGAACAAGGAAAGCATCTAAGGTATTATATCCATCTTCACTTCTTTATTTCTATAGACAAATGAAGAGCAAATTTAAAAATCTTTCAAAGCAAATCCCCCACCCTTCCGTGGTGTCTTCAGTATTCAAGTTCTGATAAAAACCTGGGAGTGATGGGAGCAAAGCTGTTTCAAAGAAGACCTCCTCCCCCAAATCAACAGTTGACACAGGTGTTGCTGGCTGCAAAACATCTACAATGTCACCCTTCACCCTTGGGATATGAATGACCAAAGTGGAGAGTGGTGCATCATTTGGCACCTCCCTTGTTGTGACCACTGAGGCTTGTTATCTCCTTCATCTACGAATTCCTTGGGTGGAGCCTGGTAGAGAGCTGGAAGTTTGGAGTGACAGGGTTTTTCAGGGAGATATTGGTGGAGGTGCTGCCAGGAGTGAAATCCAGCAGGTTCTGACAGGTTCTGGAGAACTCGTAGTGGAAATTTTGAGAAGTTTGGAGAACTGGTAGCAGAAATTTTGAGTAGTTCGGAGAACCGGCAAATACCACCTCTGGCTGGCCCCAGAGTGGGATGGGAATGGGGATTTTGCAGTATCCTTCCCCTGCCACACCCACCAAGCCACGCCCACTAGCCACACCATGCCCACCAAGCCACGCCCACAGAACTGGTAGTAAAAAATTTGGATTTCACCACAGGTTGCGGCAAAACATTGGGGGCATGAACAGTCCTAGCATTCTCCCATGAGCTAGCCTTCCTAATGGATGAAATACTGAACACCCTCGCCTCTTCACCTAGAATCCAACATTTCTTTCAATTCATACACTGTTTCCCCCTCCAAAATCATTGTCAGAGGTAGTGAGAACACATAGTGCTTAGAGGCTTTTCTTTGAGTAGCAACAAATGGTGAAAAACTGGAATTTCAAAGGAACTTCCCTTCAGCAGTTCCAAGAAGATTCCAACCCCCATTTGCACTCTGATACAGGTGGCCTCAAAAGCTCTCAGGCAGAGTGCTAAGACCAGATGACTGCAAAGAAAATTTGATCCTGCCAACCCTTCTGCCATCCTGTCAGAACTGATCCCTTCATAACTCAACCATCCTGCCCAGGGTGGGTTCTGGATCCGTTTGCTGCCGGTTCGCTCAGGGTCGCGCGCCCCAGCAGCAATCAAAAAATAGCTTCTGTGCATGCGCAGAAGAAAAATCCAAGATGGCGTCACCCACAGAACACACCAAAAGATCCGGTTCTGTGACATCATCACCAGTTTACTAACTGTTCTAAAGAATCGGTTAGAACCAGTAGGAACCCACCTCTGATCCTGCCAGAACCAATTAACCTTCTTGGATGAGAAGTGAAATTTCTTCTTCCTCAAGGAAAAAAACAGTCCAGTTGCCTTTAAAAAAACATCTTTGAGGCTACCGTGACTCCTGTGCCACAGAAACTGTAGCACCAGAGCTTCCAGCTGTGCCAGGGATACTGTCCAGGTTCCCAAGCAAATGAGCCCAAGCAAATCAGAACCAGCGTTTCAGTATAATTAAAATAGCAAATGATTCCCTCCCCAAGTGTTACTGGTCACATTGTCCAATTAATTGGCGGGCTCATCTGACACCTGTGGAGATGACCTTGGTTCCCAAGAGAAAGATTGGTGCTTTGTCTGGCAATGCATTCCAACCTCTCTTCCCCCCCGCACACCCCTCCATAGTGTGTGGCAACTGAGAAATGAGAAAATGGCTCCTGCCAGGTTCGGTTTGAAGTTGACAGATATTGGATGCACTAAATTCTGCATATTTTGTATTATTTGGAGCATTGTCAAAGGGAACAGATTGCATAAATTGTGCAGTATAGCATCCACTGTTGCATGGTCAGCTGCTTCTTCTTCTTCTAGATCAGTTGTCATTCTGGTGTTTCCCGTTGCTCCCCCAGGAAACAATTGTAGGAGTGGAGATTAATATCAGACAGAAAAAAACAGCTCCACACATCAAGGTTCAAATAATTTAATTTCTTGCTGTAAGTCTATACAGAGGGATATACTCAAATAATGGTCATCCTTTTCTAAAATGCAGTTAAGCTTACAGGAATCACAAACTCAATAAATTTTACATTTGAAAGAACACTAACAAATCCAAAGTTAATATACTATGATACTGTGTTAAATATATGTTTTTAAAATGGAAATCAGCTTTTTACTGTATTTATGTAATGCTTTAGGAATTCAAAGTATAAAAACCATGAAATGTCTCTGCAAACATTAGACTTCATTTGAGCCAATATCTGAAATATCCTAACAGGGAATAAGAAAACTAGATGACCAAAATCAAGTTCAATGGATGTGTTGAAAAGGAGAAAGCATTAGGTTAACGAATCTTGAAAAATGGTGAAAATAAAGCAGCATGAGCACTGATTTTGGAATGGGCAATCATAATAAATCTTAATAATCATAAACATCCTACACAAATCTTTCTCTGACAATAATAAAAACTTCTATGTTCCTATCACTTATATGTTTCCTATGGATAATAGTCTTTCTAGTAATTTTTTCAGCAATTTCTCTGAGCCAGAAAAATCACTGCATTAATTCCTCTTTGTGAGTTGCTCCCTGTGGTTGAGGTCAGGCCGCAAAACAATGATGTAGCATTTTGGCAGGAATATGCATCCCAGTAATACAGTGGTGGAGGACAAGATGGAGAAGACCTCCACAGCTACCATGGCTTTACCTTTTGTGCTCAGATAGGCTGGAAAGAAGGAGATCCACACACTGCAAAAGGCCAACATGCTGAAGGTGATGAACTTGGCTTCGTTAAAGCTGTCAGGTAATTTACGGGCAAGAAAAGCCACAATAAAGCTGCCGATGGCCAAGATACCCATGTAGCCCAAGACACAGTAAAAGAAGAAAACTGACCCCTCATTACAGTGTAAAATCATTTCTTGGAGCTCTGAGTGCATATCTAATTCAGGGAATGGGGGAGATGTCGACAACCAAAGAATACAAAGACACACTTGGATGAAAGAGCAGGAAAGTACAAAAGAAAAAGCCAATCTTTTCCCCACCCATTTCCTCATCTGAGATCCTGGTTTAGTGGCCATGAAAGCCACAACCACAGTGATGGTTTTGGCCAGTACACTAGAAATGGCCACTGAGAAGGTGATGCCAAAAGTTGATTGTCGGAGAAGGCAGGTCACTTTGCCAGGCTGGCTGAGGAAGAATAAAGAGGACAGAAAACAGAGCTGAAGAGAGACAGGCAGGGTGTAGGTGAGGGACCGGTTGTTGGCTTTGACAATGGGAGTATCCCTGTGCTTAATAAAAGTTCCAAGTACCCAAGACGTCAAGAAGAAGAAACAAAGAGCCGCTGAGACTAAACCAATTCCTAAGGTTTCTTCAAAAGTTAGAAAGACCAGCAGTTTCAGGATACATCCTTTCTTTTCTTTATTTGGAAAATGGTCTCCTGAACATTTAAAACAGTCATTCATATCTGTAAGGAAAATCAAGGATATTTTTTCATCTAGGAATCCAATATTATTGAGGGGTGCTTGGTGCTCTCTGAGCTTTCTTGTTTTCTTGCAGACGTTTCATTACCCTAACTAGGTAACACAAGGGTGGGTTCTAACTTACCTTGCTGCCAGTTCGCTTCCTCCCACGTTGCATGGCGCGTATGCGCAGTGCTGAAAAATAAAAAAATCCCCCCCCAAAAAAGCCAAAAACAAGATGGCAACGCATGCGCGGTGCTGGAAACTCGGCTTCTGCGCATGCGCAGAAGAAGAAAAAAATTTCAAAAAAAAAAAAATCCAAAAAAAAGTTGGCGGTGTCCACGGACCTGCACCGACCGAACTGGTTCCGTGACATTACCGTGATGTCACCAGCGGGTTGCTACCAGTTCGGGCGGACCGGTCCGAAGCGGGAGGAACCCACCTCTGAGGTAACAGCGTCAGTGCTAGTTAGCTGATAGTTAGCTAGTTTGCTGTTAGTTTATATTCTGGTGACTTGCCTGTCTCTGTGGGTGGAGACTGTCTTAGAGATTCTTTGATTGGGCTGTTTACTGATAGCTCTTTGGCAGTTTTTTGACTGGGGTATTGTTTCATTGATTATTGATCTGAAGTTAACACTGGAGTTAATCTATGCTGATCTGGGTGCTGATTACTGGTGGAGAGGTCCCGGAGTCTTTTTGTTCTCTTTTGGTCTGATTGATTGCCTCTTTTGCATAGTCTATAGATGTTGTTAATGTCTGTGTTTCTATTGATGGCTCATTTGTCAGAGTATCAGGTGTCTAGAAATTCCCTGGCATTTTTGGACTTGGCTTGGTCTAGGATTGTCACATTTTCCCAATTGAAACTATAGTTAAATGTGTCTATTTGTTGTGAAATTAAAAAAAATAATTCTTCATGTCTTTTGATCGCCAGTTGGTGTTCATGGATGCATTCTACCAGTCTCCTGTTTGTTTGTCCTACATAGTGGTTGTTGCAGTTCTTACATTGTATGTTTAGATGACTCCTCTTTTTACTTCTGGGGTTGCTGAGCAAGCTCAGAGAGCACCAAGGACCCCTCATTTCAACCCTGAGCTACAAATATTCTCCTTTATTGGTATTCCATATTATTGAAAATCACCTTATTAATTTTATGCATTCAAGTAGTTTATTAATGTTTACTTAAATCTATTGAAAAATGGTAGAATTCCTACCCTACCATTTTGATTTGAAATCTTCCCTTCTGGGCATGGAACACAGTCATAGCAGCAGAACTGATCCCCCTCAATCCCTTTCTTCCAGGATCCAGGGAAACAAGGGTCATTGCATCGAGAAAGTGGAGGAACCTGGTGATAAACATGAATGGTTTTGAAATTGGAGATAGTTAAAACAGTTTGTAATTTTTCTCCTTTATGCAGGGGAATTATTTTAATTTCCCAAAGGATAGATAAAAAGATTAAAGTAGGAATTAAAAAAAAAGTGGAAATTAGAATGATGTACAAAATTTCCTGTTTGAAGGACAGGGTGAGCAAATAATAACACTTGGTGACAATCT
>QLTV01001157.1:25575-36297 GCA_003457575.1 Thermophis baileyi | reverse complement strand
AACGTCTGAGAGACGACCAGGAGCTGCCAGTCTTCGGTAAGATGTGCGTCTCGCGGCCCTCCCGCCCCATCTGCCCCCCCAAATTGCACCCCACTGCGAGACGTGCATTTTACCGGAGAGTGGCAGCTCCGGGTCATCTCTCAGCCATTGCGTGCAGGGAAAAACCTTGCACAGTAAAGTCTTTACTGTGAGTGCTACAAACCCAGCTTCTGCGCATGTGCAGAAGAAAAAACCACAGCTTCTGCACGTGCGCAGAAGCAAAAAACAAGATGGCGGCGCCTATGGCCGGTTCGGGGGTGTGTCCAGCCAGCCATCGCTGCCGGTTCGGCAAGCGGGGGGAAATTTCCGCTACCGGTTCTATAGAACCGGTCCGAACCGGCAGGAACCCACCTCTGCGCACGGCGATTGGGATGGCAATAAGTACCCTCACTGTTTCACTGCAATAGGCTCTCACAGGTGGCAGGGAGTCTCCAGTGCCACCCCCCACATGAACATCTCCATCAAAGGCAGCCTCAGAGAGTGGGTCAAAAAACACCTGCAGAGCCTCGGGCACGCCCTGGCCAAGCTAGCTTGCAAGGCAGCTGCAGCCCTACCAGGGATCATTGGCTCTATTGTCTCCTGGCTCCTGAGTCTCCTCACAAAAATGCCAGGCTGGCTCACTGAAAACTTGTGGGCCATGGTCCTTGCTGTCGGAGGCTTGCTCCTGGTTGCTGCCCACAAGTGGCTCGTGACTTCGTCAGTGAAGAAGCCAAAGTACCGCTAGGCCAACCACAATCCCGCCCACAATGAGGGCTCTTTTTTCATCAGCATGAATCTCTGCTGATGCCTGTTTCTCTGCATCTGGTATCTGCAGAGCGAAGTTTGAGTCATTGCATTTTGTGTCATTGTTGCAAGCAACATTAACCAACCCAGTCTTCCTATGTTATTCACAGAATTGGGTGGGGCGGGTGTTATTGTAGATGAGTCTACAACGTGTGTATCCCCCAGGTTCTGGGCCAAGGTGGAGATTATGATCTCATTGTTGTAGCCTGGCACACGACCCATGCGGAGAAGCATGTCACCTGGCACTACGTAAATACCAACCCCGAAAACAAAGTTGACCTCAGAGTCCGCGCACTGCAGGACATCCTGGTAGTGGTTGATCGCCGAGGGGTCTACTTGGGAGGAAATGGCGTCCTCAATGTTCACCAAGAACTGCTTCTGTGCATCAAAGGAGGTACCTGAACCCAGGATGCCTGTTCGTATCTGGGACTGTGCACTGAGGATTGCCCCGACATATGTCCTGATGCTTTCATTCAGCCCTTCGACTCTGGGATGGGTGAACCCTTCCAATTTGTCAAGGATGAATTTTTTCCAGGCCTGGTCTGCACCTAGGGTGTCTTGCTTGATGAAGTCCACATGGAGGACACTACTCATTGTCTGTTTCATGAATGACATCCTGGCCAGATTGTAGTCTCCACCACCCACAGGGTGATAGCCATTGTTGGTCCAGCAGTTGTAAACTTGACTGAGGCCATGGCTGGGGCCTTTTACATGCCAGTTGGTCTGGGGAGAAATACCAAACTCATTGCAAATTCTCTTGTATGCCCAACAGTCATATAGGTTATTGATGATGTCAAATGACAGGTCCTGGGACAGTATAGACTGCATCTCAGCCAGTATTTGCCTTGTCTGGTAGTACACATGGAACATGTATAGGGACTGCATTAGAGGGTCTTGTGCAGAGAGATAGCAATAGCAATAGCACTTAGACTTATATACCACTTCACAATGCTTTACAGCCCTCTCTAAGCAGTTTACAGAGACAGCATATTGCCCCCAACAATCTGGGTCCTCATTTTACCAACCTCGGAAGGATGGAAGGCTGAGTCAAACTTGAGCTGGTGAGAATCAAACTGCCGAACTGCTGGCAATCGCCAGTCAGCAGAATTAGCCTGCAATACTGCATTCTAACCATTGCGCCACCATGGCTCTAGCGCTGACACACTGCACCCCATGGTTGCACACCAAATGGCAAAGTTGACCTGGTTTTGCCAAAACTGCATTGGGCTTGACTTCCCTGCCTGTACCGGCTTGTCCGATGAGGTGTTGGGCAGCCAATACTTCTCGAACATGTCGGGAAAAGGAATCTGGACCTGGATGTGGGGCTGGGTAAGTGTGTCAAGGCTTTGTGTTATAAATTTTGCACCTGTTGGGTACTTCACATTACTGTTGAAGCTGAAAGCCGTTGTGTCTATATTTGTGCACAAGTGACAGCCAGCAGGCTAACACCTTTGATGTTACTATGTTTCGCACACTAACATTCAAAGCGGGGAGGTGGTGGGCCTTCAGAAATACATTGACAACCGCTGTGGAGATCTGCGGGTTGGCCTCTGCTCCATCACCAATACTGTTGGGTGGTATAACCTTCCATCCTTCCGAGGTCAGTAAAATGAGGACCCAGATTGTTGGGGGCAATATGCTGACTCTAAACCACCTAGGGAGGGCTGTATATGCACTGTGAAGCGGTGTATAAGTCTAAGTGCTATTGCTGTAACATCGGTGAGGGGGAGTCGATATCGTTGAAGAAGAATGACACCACTACAAAAACCAACATCCCCCCCCAGGACTGTATATCTTGTTGCAGTTAGTTAATTATCAATGATTATGTCAGCAACAACAAACTGGAATTGAATTGTGTGAATGGGTTGATTACACTGATCATAGGGACCATGTATGAAGTCTTATTAACAGTTGGGCTGCTTTCCCTGCTCGGTTTAGACGACGGTGTAGGGGGTGAGTGTCTCAGTGAGGGTACATATCAGGGAGACCACCCTATTCACTCCCGATCCATAGAAATGCTTTACCTGCAACTGGAGCAGATAAATACAATGACAAATTTTCCACCCTATCTACCCTTCTGGCAAAGGTTGGGCTTGGGTGCCACTTGTCTTGGTTGGGTTTCTGTTTGTTTGGCAACACCTACACTATCCAATTCAAGCACCCTGAGTTCAAGCGCCTTCAGGGTGGGACGAGTGGACAAGTTGACAGTTACCATAAGAAACAAGAGTGGAAAAATTATTGATAACCATGATAAACCTGTCACTGTAGTACTAGAAATCGGGTAGCCATGAATACCCGCGTGCCTCCTAATTGAACAGGACCCATCGCATTAGTTGAAGATGCGTGCCTTCAAACATGAAGCTACCCACAGCCCCACTTCACCCAGAACTTCCTGTTCCTTGTGACAAAGTCACAAAACACTCTAGCAGTGCTGAAGCACTGGTGGCACTAACACCAGTGTCAGGAGATGGTCAGTCCTGACTCCAGGTAATCTTGCAACTGAAAAAAATGCCTCAATGATGAGAGATAAATGGGCATTGCTGTACATAAAGTACCGCCATGGGGTCAATACCCTAGATCAGGTGTCAAACTCGCGATGACACGTTGTCACGTGACGTATCACAACTTTTTCCCCTTTCACTAAAATGGGGGTGGGCGTGGGCAGCGCGTGACGCATCTGGCCGGTGGGCCACAAGTTTCACACCCTAGATCAGGGGTCGGCAACCCGTGGCTCCGGAGCCACATGCAGCTCTTTGGGCCCTCTGCTGTGGCTCCCTGTCTCATAACTGGTTGGCCCCGCCCCTCGCTGCTTTTAGTTCTTTTTTGGATATTTTTGGAAATCCGGGCTGAGGAACGATCGCCAGCCGCGGCGGAGGCGTCCCTTCGGGCGATCCTCCTCCTCCCCTCGTGACCCTCTGGCCGGCTGTGGCTGAGCCGGGAGCGTGCGCAAGCGCGGGGAGACCCTCCTCAAGCGAGCGCCAAAGCGCAGGAAAGGCGCGCGCAGGGCGGGCGGCCGCTTGCTTAGGGAGGGTCTCCCCGCATGTGCGCAAGCTCCCGGCTCAGCCACAGCCGGCCAGGGCATCACGAGATGGGGAGGAGGAGGAGGGTCGCCGGAGAGTGCAGGAGCGAAGCGCCCCTGTACCTGCCTTCGCTGCACGTAAGGCAGCCTTCGCTTCCTGCCGCTTCGGGCTGGAGTTCGCGCTCTCCGCGCTCGGCCGAAGAGCTACTGGGGGTGGGGGATGACACGGCAAGGCGATGGCCGGAGTATTCGTGCAGGAGAGAAGCTGCGTCCTGTTAAGTGCAGCGCCTTGAGCGCTTTTTCCCGCAAGGGGATCTCCTCAGCCCTGGCTTAACAGACATCGGGAGAGCAGGAAGAGGAGTGGGAGGGAAGCTGGATTCCCAGTCCCCTTTCCTGCCTCCTCTCTAGGCGCAAAAGCGTTGCGAGGTTCTAGGTTGCGAGAGAAGGAGGGGGGTAGAACGGCCGGCCGAAGGGAAGCCGCTGCTGGCGATCGTTCCTCTGCCAGCCCGGATTTCCAAAAAGAAGAAATAAAAGACGTAGCGAAGCGCCCCAAAAAGAGCTTGCTGGCTTGGCCCAGCCACGGCAGAGAGAGGGGGGGGGGGAGAGACACACACATAGACACATGCAGAGTGATACACAGAGAGAGGAGATGGGGAGAGAGAGATACAGAGGGGGAGAGAGAGAGAGAGACTGTGTGTCTCTGTGTGTGTGTGTCTCGCTCTCCCTCGCTCCCTGCCTGTGGCTCTTCTCACTGTCGGAAAGCCCTGCCGCCCTGCCTGCTCTCTTTCGGGCTTTTCGCCAGCTGGTTTTTGCCCCCCCGGGGGGGAGGGGGAGGGATGCCTCCACCGCAGGTTGCGCTCATTGTTCCACCAGCCTGGCTTTCCAAAAGGAAGAAAGAAAAAAAACACCTGGTGAAAAGCCCGAAAGAGAGCAGGCAGGGCGGCAGGGCTTTCCGACAGTGAGAAGAGCCACATAGGCAGGGAGCGGGAGCGGGAGCGGGAGAGACACACACACACACACAGAGACACAGAAAGAGGGGGGAGAAAGAGAGAAAGAGACAGAGAAATGAGAGATGAGAAGGAGATAGAGAAAAAGAGATGAGAAAGATACAGAGAGGGAGATAGAGGGAGAAAGAGATGGGAGGGAGACAGAGGGAGTTACCTATTTCCCATAGAAAACACGGAGCCACAAAACCTGGGTAGGCGTGGCTGGGGAGTGTCATGTGACTGGGTGGGAGTGAGTGACATCGAGTTGGCCACGCCCACCCAGGTTTTGTGGCTCCGGGTGTTTTGTTTTCTCTGGGAAACGGGCCTAAGTGGCTCTTTGAATGTTTAAGGTTGCCGACCCTTGCCCTAGATGGTATTGACACAGCAATGCTCACAATAGGGATGGGCACTGGTCGTATGGGCATCCTGTCCATCATTATCACACCTTGGGTCTTGAAATCACGCCTTGGCCTTCAGTGCCCTTTGGATGGCCAGTAAATTTGTCAGTTGCCGCTTCACGGTCAAAGACAAAAAACATGATCAGATCAGAGTCCACTGTCCTAATTGTCAGGCAGATATCAGATGATGAATTTTGTCTCATTGTAGATGAGGTCACAAAGTACCATCAGATGAAAGATGAGATCCATGCTGGGGCACGAAAGGAGCATGCCACAGTTGCCCTGGACAAGGAAACAAAGAACTCCCAGGGCAGGGACGAGGCCCTGGCCAGTTTTATAAAAAAGCTGTCTGCACCATATTGACTCCGTCTGCATGTAGAGATACATTACGGACGCAGTAACAAAGAAAGGTGAGAGCTATATACTCAGTTCTCCGATCAAGAGAAGCCGGTGTTGGAAGGAAAATCCATCTGGTTCAGTTCCAAGCTGGGAGAAAGACGCTGGAAATAACATGCTGATTGGAAAGACTGTTTATTGATGAGCAGAACCAACACACACACAGCATACAGTTCTGTTAGTTTAGCTTATGCTAAATTGTGATGCCTGCGGGGTTGAACACGCCCGCCTGCTGGAGCCAATAATGTCCTGTCCAAATCTCGCGTGACGAAAAAAAAATCTCGAACGCGGCTTCACAATAACCGCTGTTATATGTCTGTGGAAATTCTCAGTCATCATGGTCATGGTTATCTCAAAGGTGCTTTTCCAAAAGCTGAGAAGCTCCTTGGATGAGAAGCAAAACGTTTTCAAAAAAACCCCCCCCCCCCGCCCCAAGAAAGTCCAGTTGCCTTTTGGAAAAACACCTTTGGGACAACCGCTGCTCTAGCAACCGTGCAAAACACACCCATACATTAAAAACCCATTTTCCACTCCATCACGCCTCTGTGCCTGAGTTTTAAAGAAGGGGACACAGCAGTCCCCGCCTCTAGAGGTGGGACTTCCCATCGGTTTAAGCTTCTCGGTCATGACGACAGTGTCAACATGTAAGATGGCGGCTCATCACCGACAGACTACGGCGGGGCGGCGGAAAGTGCAGGTGAAGGCGGCGAAAAGGGCCTTTGGTCGGGAGGGGAAACTGAAGCGACGGTTGGGGAGGCGCGTGAGGATCGTGGTGGTCCAGTTACGCTGCGTGAGGAAACAAATGAGCGAGCTGCGTGATGGTTTGGCGGGTAGAGCAAGGGGCGAAGGGCGGGATGGCCCCGATTGCAGCCAGCCGCCTTCACCTTGTCTCCCTCATTTGTTGGGCTTCGCCTTGTATCATCTCTCGGCTCTGTGTGCCTAGGTCCGGAGGGTGTCACGTTGGGGGAGGTTGAAGGCGGGTCGGCGTTTTGTGCTGCTTGGAGGCGTAAAGTTTTCTATCATGTCGTGTTGCCAGGCTATAAGAGATGGATGGTGGCTTTTCCCCCCTGGCAAATCGCTTTCCCTCGGCCCAAACTAAACGAACAAAATAAAGCAACTCCGAAGCCCTTTCACATCCGAATTGGGTGGGCCATTTCACTGCCTAGAGTCCATTGGAGTTGGGCGGCTAAAATTCAAATTATATTATATTAATATAATATGAGATGGGGTGGGACCGGGAAAAAGTTTCAAGTAAGGGCTTGCTTAAAATCTCCATTCCGCCGTGAACCTCAGTGAGGGACCTGGTGCTCTTCTGCTTTTTAGCTTAGCCTACCTTACAGAAGATAAAAAAGTAATATTGATAAGGTGTCTCCACCTAGTCTTGGGTCTTGTTGAAGTATACTACTTTGTGTTTTAGTGAGTTGAGAACTTTGCTGAAAAATAGCGAAAAAGTAATCCCATTGAAATCTGTGGCAGGGATATGATTAACTTGGAATAGGTTTCTCTGTGTCACTAATGGCCTGAACAAAATGTGACCAAAGTTTGTTTATTAAACTGATATGCTGCCCATCTCTCTTAGAGGCTCAGTAACTCTAGCTTTCCACTCCTGCAGGCACTATCCTAAACCACGCCCAATGCTGTTTAAGTGATTGTCTTAGACTAGAGCTTGATAGTATCAGTTATCAGGTTTTCCTATTCCCCATCCTTTTCCTAGTCTCTCAAAATCATCTTGTTGCTTTTCTCCCTCCCCGTGAAAGGTAAAAAATAGCTTGTCTTCTGCTGCAGCTCAGTGTATTTCTCATGCCAGTTTTGAGTATAACTGTTCCTTGAAAAGTGGAGTACATCTGGATAAGTATTGTTTACCTGGATCCTCTGACAGCTGCAGGTTAAAAACCAGCAGATTGGGTTATATAATAGCAGTCAAGACTAGATTAGAGCTCCCACAGTGGTGGATACAGTGGATATAAAAAGTTTGCACACCCCTGTTAAAGTGCCAGGTTTTTGAGATGTAAAAAATCAGACCAAGATAAATCATTTGATTTCTTTCCACCTTTAATATAACCTATAAGCTGTACAATTCAAATGAAAAACAAATCTTTTAGGGGGGAAAATAAAACTAAAAATTGCATAAGTGTGCATACTCTTAAACTAATAGTTTTTTGAAGCACCTTTTGATTTTATGACAGTATTCAGTCTTTTGGGGTAGGAGCCTATCAGCATGGCACATCTTGCCTTGGGAATCTTTGCCCACTCTTCCTTGCAAAATCTGTCAGATTCTGATGGCATCTCCTGTGCACAGCTCTCTTAAGGTCACCCCACAGATTTTCAATTGGATTTAGGTCCAGGCTCTGGCTGGGCCATTCCAAAACTTTGATCTTCTGATAAAGCCATTCTTTTGTTGATTTGGAGGTATGCTTTGGGTGGTGGTGGTGTTGAAAGGTGAAATTCCTTTTCATCTTCAGCATTTTAGCAGAGGCCTAAAGGTTTTGTGCCAAAATTGACACTTGGAACTGTGTTCCTAATTCCCTTCACCTTAACTAAAGCCCCAGTTCCAGCTGAAAAAAAGTAGCCCCAAAGCATAATGCTGCCACCACCAAGCTTCACTGTGGGTATGGTGTACTTTTGGTGATAGTGTTTTTGCACCAAACATATGTTTTGGAATTTTGGCCAAAAAGTTCAACCTTGGTTTCATCAGACCATAACACATTTTCCCACATGCTTTTGTCAGACTTGAGGTAGGTTTTTGCAAAATGAACCCAGCTTGGGTGTTTTTCTTTGTAAGAAAAGGCTTCCATCTTGCCACCCTACCCCACAGCCCAGACATTTGTTGTCACATGTAATATGTTGGAGTTTGTAGCGATCCAGCCAGTACACAAGCAATTCAGCAGGATTCATTATATAGAAGAAACTTCTTTATATACAGGAAGATAAAACATGAAGCATGTATACAATATCCATGCAGCTCTTGCAACGTGGTAGAGAGGAGAAGTAGTAGCAAGTACTCTCAAGCAAAGACAAATGAACTCTCACAGCACAGAACAGTTAAGCTAAGCCACGCCCAGGCTCCAAGCAGTCTCACATGGCTCACACAACAAATCCTGTGTTTCAATCACCAAACAGTTCCCATCGGCTGACTTATTGCTATGGCTATTCCAGTTCATAAATTCTTATACACTGACATAATACACAACCAGTACTTGCCAGAAATTCCTGCAGCTGCTTTAAATGTTGCTGTAGGCCTCTTGGCAGCCTTGGGATCCTTATTTTTTCATCAATTTTGGAGGGACATCCAGTTCTTGGTAATGTCACTGCTGTGCCATATTTTCTCCACTTGTTGATGACTGTCTTCACTGTGTACCATGGTATATCCAATGCCTTGGAAATTTTTGTACCCTTCTCCTGACTGATACATTCCAACAATGAGATCACTTTGATGCTTTGTAAGCTCTTTGCAGACCATAGCTTTTGCTGTAAGAGGCAACTGAGTAAATGTCAGAAAAATTTTGCTAGAACACCTGAACTTTATATGGGCTTGATTAGAGTTACTTTAACTAATGGCAGGTGTGTACTGACTACTACGTATTTAACGTCAGTTTGACTGTGATTCTCCTGCCCACCTAGCAGTTCAAAAGCATGCAAATGTGAGTAGATAACAGTGTTCCATGTGCCTCAGTGTCTAGTCATGCTGGCCACATGACCATGGAAATGTCTTCGGACAACACTGGCTCCCTCAGCTAAGAAACAGCTGAGCACCGCCCCCTAGAGTTGGAATTGACTGGACAGAGGAAACCTTTGACTGTGATTGGTTAATTCTGAACACAGCCACATCCCTACTTATAAGAGGGTGTGCACACTTATGCAGCTACATTATTGTAAGTTTTTTTTTTAGTTCCCCCTAAAAGATTTCAGTTGGTTTTTCAGTTGAATTGTACAGCTTATATGTTATATTAAAGGTGGAAAAAATCTGAATTTTGATCTGATTTTTTTACATCTCAAAAACCTGGTATTTTAACGGGTGTGTAGACTTTTTACATCCACTGTATAATTGTAATTCTCAGATTTTTTTTGAGCTTTAGGCTTTTCTTTCATTCTAGCTTTCCATATTGGGATACTTTTAATTATTATGTATATCGCTCTGCCTAGAGGACCAGAGGAATGAATGCTAATAGAAATATTGCCAAAGTAGGGCTATTAATCAGTGTAATTACAGTTGGATAGGGCAGATTAGGCATTCAAGTCCAACCCTATGGTCAGTGAGGAAATTGAAGTGTTCATGATGTAGAATCAGTGATCAGCATGCTTGAGGAAATGGCTAAGTTTGCAGAAGTACAGCAAACATTGTTTTAAACAAATGTCCTCTCCCCATGCACTCTAGTGAGGACAGCCTAATAAGTCTAGAATATGTTGAAGAAATAAACTGGTCTGAGCAGAAGAAAAAATGAAAGGAACTGCTTCTAGTTTCTACACCTATTATTCCTGCAATACATTGCAGGAATAATAGGTGTAGAAATAATAACTGCACCATTGTATTATGTCCTATTTGAGAGTGCCCTCAGTTTCTTGTTCATTTAATTCACTGCTTAAACTAGTTCATTGGACAGAATGTGTTACTCCAGTTCTTTTCTATATCCATTAGCTTCCTGTCACCAAGAGGAACTTTTTGACATGCTGATTTTGTTCTCAGAACACAAAGAAATCGGACTTATAGCTTGTCTCCATATTATGCAATATACAGGTGAAACTCGAAAAATTAGAATATCGTGCAAAAGTTCATTTATTTCAGTAATGCAACTGAAAAGGTGAAACAGATATATGAGATAGACTCATTACATGCAAAGCAAGATAGTTCAAGCCGTGATTTGTCATAATTGTGATGATTATGGCTTACAGCTAAAAACCCCAAATCCACAATCTCAGAAAATTAGAATATTGTGAAAAGGTGCAATATTCTAGGCTCAAAGTGTCCCACTCTAATCAGCTAATTAAGCCATAACACCTGCAAAGGGTTCCTGAGCCTTTAAATGGTCTCTCAGTCTGGTGCAGTAGGAATCACAATCACGGGAAAGACTGCTGACCTGATAGTTGTGCAGAAAACCATCCT
>QLTV01001154.1:54666-65915 GCA_003457575.1 Thermophis baileyi | reverse complement strand
GAGACTGCTTGCCAGGAATTAAGTTACAGCTTTGCAACTGGAAGCTCTCAGCCTGGCAATTATCCAAGGACTGATAAAGTCTGTTATTGCAATTGACCCTTGGAAAGATTATTGCCTGGACTTTTCTGTGTGTGAATGCCATGAATTCACAGTAGTTAAATAAAGAGGGTTTTTTCGGGACAAGGAGTCTGTTTCTTGGTTCTGCTAAGGCTGGGTCAGAACAGTTCCATGGGCAGAGGGTGGGGCCAGAACCCCATGGGCCACCCAGGATGGGTGCTTGACAACGCCTGGTCAGCCTGGCGTTGGTCCGGAGCCCCAGATGTTGGGCCCTTAGAGCCAGGGTGTGAGCCAGCCAGCCATAGTCTCCACCACTGAGACCCTCTGTCCCCCAGCCTGGTGGTCTTTGCCATTGCCAGAACCAGTCGTCCTCCCAATGCCGCCAACGAGGAACCTTGCTCCGGGCCCCTCACCTGTGGAGCATCATAGGGCCAGCCGTAGGCCGCGTCCAGGTGAAACTTCGGGCTGGCCAAACGGAACAGAGTGGGTGGTGCCGCACTCGGATGACCCACCAGCTGTCGCATCTGCCATGTGGGCCCGTCCCCACCCAGGTCCCAATGCTGCCAGGAAGGCCCGTCTCGGAAGCTGGCTTCTCTGAAATGCTCCCGCAGCATTTCCATAGTTTGGCTGCCTGGAGCAGTCGAATAGCTCACATCCCCTTCTTCGTTGCCATCTGTCAACCTCCTTTCTCACCACAACGTCAGATGTGCTCCGGAAAAACTGGGGGTTGGTAACTGGGGCTCCATCCCGGCAGTCACCAATGAGCTGTGCCACCATTCTCCCGCGGGGCCCTGCTCCTGGACCGTTTCCAAGATTAACCGTCTCTGAACCAGCTGCATGCCTCCTTGTCCCTCACAATCTTTGGGGCACATGTCCAGCTGGGCAGTTTCCCCGGCTTGCTCCAATGTGGGGACCACCTCTAATGCAGGCTCTGCCGCCCCCCCCCCATGTCCGCTGCTGGCACCGTACCTTCTGCCATCTCCCCATCGCTCTCCTACCTTCCAGCAGGCCATCCAAGAACCCTGAGGCAGTCAATGCAAACAGTAGGGAAAAACAAAAGAGGAGCGCAAACTTCCTCTCAAAGGTCCGAGCTCCGGACCTAACCCACAAATAGGACGCCACTCGCTTCGAGTTCCAAGTGGTTTATTAAGCTGGATGCTCGGCACACATTGAGCTCCAAAAAATAAGTTTTTAGAATTAGGAATAAAGTTTGCGCTGGGAGCCTCCGCCTCCCAGCGCCTTTGTAAAGGCTGGAGTCATGCCCTTCCGCCTCCAGAGCCTCTGGAGCAGCCACCCATCCGGCAGGCCCAATCAGCTGATCATTGGGCCGCCAGCAGAGTCGATCAACAGTCCGTTGACCGGCGTGCTTGCAACCACAATCAGTTGATCGTTGGCCTGCTTGCTTTCGGCCTGGATCAGCAGTTCATCGGCGCTTGCAGCTCCGGAGTGCGACAGACTTCCCAGCTGTTGGCTTTGCCCCAGATCAGCTGTTTGTCGGCTTCTTTCAGCCCAGATCAGCTGTTCGGCAGTGCTTGCAGCTCCGGAGTTCGACAGACTTCTACCCACCACCAACCTTCTCTACTGGGGTCCCTCCCCCAGGTATGGCAAACCGCGGGCCGGGGTTTGACACTGGCAGTAGAAGTTCGCAAAACCGAGGAAACTTTGCAGCTGTTTCCTGGTGCGAGGGGGTTCCCACTCTAATATTGCCTTCACCTTGTTGTGATCCATCTCTACTCCCTCCTTGGAAATACGGTACCCCAGCTAGTCTAGGCAAGTCTTATGGAATTCACACTTAGACAGCTTTGTGTAAAGGTGAGCCTTTTGTAGCTTTTTAAGGACCGCTCTGACCAATTTCACATGCTTTTCTGGGGTCTCTGCATATATTAATACATCGTTCTGGTACACCAAGACCCCTTTGTACAGATGCTCATGCAGAACCTCATTTATCAACTGCATGAATATAGCTGGTGCCCCTTTCAGCCCAAATGGCATCACTTGAAACTGGTAACAACCCAGGGGACAGTTAAACGCTGTTTTCCATTTGTCTCCCTCTTTAATCCTCACCCAGTAGTATGCCTCCCTCAAGTCCAGTTTGGTGAAGATCTTACCCTTGGCCAGATAGCCTATCATGTCCCTCATCAGGGGGAGAGGGTACATATTCTCCATGCAAATGCCGTTCAGCCTTCTATACTCTTTGCACAGCCTCAAGGTTCTATCCTTCTCCTGGAAGAGTACAGGGGTTGCTATCCTCGACTTTGCTGGCTGGATGAACCCCCTAGCCAGGTTCTTGTCTATAAATGCCCAGAGCTCCTCCATTTCCTTGGGTGTCATCGAATACATCTTGGGTTTGGGCAGCTTGGCCCCTGGCATGGTTTCGATTGTGCAGTCAGTGGGTCATTGAGGTGGAAGCACATCGGAGAGTCGGACTCCTTTTCTCTAACAACATCTGCCAGGTCATGGTATTCCGCTGGAATCAGCGGCCCTGGCTCACCGCTGTCTTTCAGTGTATTCATGGTTTCCGCTTTCACCTTCCTAACCACAGGTGCGTGGCTGGGTTTTGGCACTTGCACTAGTCCCTGCTGGTCGACGGCTTTCCTACGCATCCGCCATTTACTTTTATTCCAGTCTACCAATGGGTTCCACTTTTTCAACCACAACAACCCCAGGACCATAGTCTCATGGTTCCGAGCCTAGCCAGTAAGAAACAAGGCCACACCAATTGTTGGTAGAGCAATTCCCCTTTACTGGTCTCTTGACTTGGCACGCAGTGAAATTTGTAATCTAGCCGGCATTATTGGCTTCCGCCTGCCAGCTGATTATGAGGGCTCGGCAAGGTTTGCTCCAGGCTTGCTACAGCAAAGACTCTCCGGCTGCTGCTGCTTTGCTCTTCCGGGGCCCCACTGTGAGTCTGTCGCAACACCCAGCACCCGACACCCAGCAGTACACCCCATATGACCTCCTTCCCCCTCCTTGCTTGTGGCAACTCCAAAATGGCGCGCAGGGGTGTAGCCGCAATGTCGCCATCTCGAATGTTGACAGGTGGCTCCCCTCTACCAGGGGGAATGTATCTGGAAAACAGCAAGCACATGTACGGGTTAGTGTATATGCGGTCAGGCCCGGTTCCCAAGGGTTCCCTCCCTGGGCTTAAGGGGGTTTTCCCTATGGAACCTGTTGATCAATCTTTCCGCTTGTACATCCCGACTCCTCACCCATGAGGCCTCAGACACTTTCCATCAGATTAGGTATTGCAGTTTCCCTTTAAACACTCGGGAATCCAATATCTGGTCTATCTCGTAATGGGATTCCCACCACCATTATGGGTCCGGGCAGGGGTGGGGTTGAGGACCTTCTGCTTGATGTCACCATTGGCTTCAGTAGGCTGCCATGAAAGACCGGATGGACCTTCCCCAATAGGCGAGGAACCTTCAACTGCACCGTAACTGGGTTGATCACCCTGACTATGGGGAACAGACCCAAGAATTTTGGACCCAGCTTTTTGCATGGTAGTCTCAGTTTCAAATATTTGGAGGCGAGGTACAACTTCTCCCCTATGTGGAATGGTGTCTGTGGTGACCGTTTCTTGTCCATGTGGAGTTTCTGTCAACTTGCAAAGCTTTCAAGTTGCCATAAGCAGGAGGGGGGGAGAACTGACAGAGCTTCTTGATTGCCCTAACTGAAACTACATTCCACAAATGCCTTTCTTGCTGATTGTGTCCTAGGTTACCGGAGTCAGCAGGAGGGGTGTGGGTTTCACAGCCCGCCAACGTGGTTCATTGGAGAATGTGATTTATGACATGTCCAGGGAGGAGGGGAGAGACAGGGTCATGGGGGCCCATA
Source organism: Thermophis baileyi (assembly GCA_003457575.1). Classification (NCBI taxonomy): domain Eukaryota; kingdom Metazoa; phylum Chordata; class Lepidosauria; order Squamata; family Dipsadidae; genus Thermophis; species Thermophis baileyi. The sequence continues at coordinate 62,021 of QLTV01001154.1, read as the reverse complement.
AACTATGTGAGGTCAGTTCTGACTGCATCGGAGTATTGCAGGAATGTTGTTCCTAATGACTGTATTTCTTTTGAAGCTTGGCTCGTGGCTCATGTATTAATTAGGGCATCTTTCGGAAACTTCATAGACAGAACTCATAAATCAACAAGATTGCCGGGCCACCTGAGCCCCGGACTGATATCTGGGAGGCTTGGAGAGAAAATCAGGCAACTATGGCAGAGGGCGGGCTATCCGAAGAAAGCCTGCTGCAAGCGACTGGAAAGGAGGTAATTCCAGGCCCCAGCAGCCCAATTGCAGCTGGAATGCAGCCCCTCCCAGACATCAAAGCTGAGATGCCCGCTCCAGCGACCAAAGCAAGAAAGGATGAGTACTGGTGGAAATTAACCCCTAAAGCAGCTGAGGTTGAGTTCCCCCACCCCAATGCCCAGAAAAAGAAAAAGCCCCTGAGTGAGCTGGGAAGAGTGGATTGGATGTGGGACTGGGAACGAGCCAGGCTCCCAAAGCTTCTGACAGAGCCCCTGGGGAGGTCCATAGAGCAACTGAGGGAGGAATTTGACCGAGCCACCATTCGGGAGGAGCCCTCATGCCGACCAAAAGAGAGGGGAGGGACAGCTGATTCTTTTGGAGGGAGGAGACACACACGAGAACACAGCCCCCCACTCTCCACCCATCAGAAGGAGAAACAGCCCGGGACCGAAGCCAGTACCCCTCCCACATAGTAGGCAGGCCACCCAGGGCAGACAACCACCTTCCTCTCTCCAAACTAGAGCTGAGGAAGAGGGCCAGCCGCATCAAGCGCATGCCTACAAGGGCCAACAGGAGGAGAGAGGAGCAGAGCTAAACGAACCGCCCCGCTTCAGGGGAAAATTTGATGGAGACTCAGACCAGCTAGCTCTATTCCTTGTCTCGGTGAGGGAGGTCCTACAGTCCATTGGGTCATCCCAGGGCCTTAGCTTGGCCTTTCATCCGAGCACCAATGGGGGGGCAGAGAGACTGAATGCCATGGTAGAGCAGTACCTGAGGTGCTACGTGAACTATCAGCAGTCTAATTGGGCGGACCTCCTGTCTTTCGCTGAGGTCGCGTACAATAATGCTGTTCACAGTAGCACGGGACTAACCCCGTTCAAGGTAGTGAGCGGCATGGACATCGTCCCAATGCCTGAGTACCCAAGGGAGCCCCCCTCCTCAGTCAGCTTGACCGATTGGATGTCGACGCTGAAAGCAACCTGGGAGAATGTCAAGAAGGCGCTAGCTAAAGCGGCACAAACCTATAAGAAACAGGCAGACAAACACCGAGCTCCCCAACGGCCACTCCAATTGGGGGAGAAGGTTTACCTCTCCACAAAATTTTTAAGGTTAAAACTCCCTAGCAAGAAACTGGGGCCAAAGTTTATGGGACCATTCCCCATAGTAAAGATAATCAACCCAGTCACGGTGCAACTGAAATTGCCCCGACTGCTAGGGAAGATACACCCGGTATTCCATAGTAGACTCTTAAAACCCGTGGTCGGATTGACCCTGAGGCCACTACCCCGTGAGCCCCCGGACCCCGTGGTCATAGGGGGCTAGACCCATTAGGAGGTGCAGCGAATCCTCGATTCGAGGTGGCACAGGAGACAACTCCAATACTTAATCAAGTGGAAGGGTTACCCCTTATCAGAGGCATCTTGGGTAAAGAGTCGAAACATCCAGGCTAATCACCTTATAGCCAAATTTCACGTGGAAAATCCAAACAAGCGGGGGGGGGGGGTCGCATCCCTAAATTCTATACCTGTACTCAAATTGTTTTTGCTTTGCGCAGGTCGCCTTTGGGAAGTGAGGGGAGCCGAATGTCAACTTGCAAGATTGGTGGAAAATGTCAACTTGCAAAGCTTTCAAGTTGCCATAAGCAGGAGGGGGGGAGAACTGATGGAGTTGCTTGGTTGTCCTAACTGAAACTACGTTCCACAAATGCCTTTCTTGCTGATTGTGTCCTAGGTTACCGGAGTCAGCAGGAGGGGTGTGGGTTTCACAGCCAGCCAACGTGGTTCATTGGAGAATGTGATTTATGACATTCCCAGGGAGGAGGGGGGAGACAGGGTCATGGGGGCCCGTAAACTACGTGAGGTCAGTTCTGACTGCATCGGAGTATTGCCGGAATGTTGTTCCTAATAAATGACTGTATTTCTTTTGAAGCTTGGCTCGTGGCTCATGAATTAATTAGGGCATCTTTCGGAAACTTCATAGTCTCTGGGCCTTGGCCGCTTTTAGCAATGCCTGCTTGACAGGTTATCAATCCACTCCGTCAGGCTGCCTAAGGAGGGGGCCTCCCGAGGGAACTCGGGGATCGGTACGAACTCCACCCCGTTCACCACCTTGAAATGGGTATGTCCCATACTGCTGTGTATGACGTTGTTGTATGCCACATCCACAAACGGTAGAAGCTCTGCCCAATTAGTCTGCTGGTAGGTGATGTAACACCATAGGTACTGTTCCACCATTGCATTAGCTCTCTGCGGCCCCATTGGTGCTCAGATGGAAGGCGGAGCTGAGCCCTTGTGATGATCCGATCGCTCGAACAAACTCCCTCCAAAATTTGGCCATGAATTGGACTCCTCGATCTGAGATTATCCTCCTTGGTACCCCATGTAGGCGGTAGATATGTGTCAGGAACAGTTTGGCCAGCTTGCGGGCTGAGGGCAGGCCTGGAAACACGATGAAGTGGGCCTGTTTTGAAAAGAGATCTATCACTGTCCATATCACCGTGTTCCCGTGGCTCTCTGGGAGTTCCACAATGAAGTCCATGGCTATCTCCTCCCAGGGCCTAACGGGGTTGGCTACAGATTGCAGGAGACCTGGAGGCCTCCCCGGCCTCTTTTTCATGGTGGCACAGGTCGGGCAACTTTTTACATAGGCCTCAATATCTCTCTTCATCCGTGGCCACCAGAACTGCCTATTGGCCAGGTGTAGCGTCTTCAGGAAACCGAAGTGACTGGCTTGCCTGACGTCATGGCAACGTAGGACCTGTGTTCACTGTACACCAGGAATGTATAGTTTAGTCCCCTTCCATGCTAACCCTCCCTGTGGGTTAACAACTGTTGGCTCCCCAGGAACCAGGGGTCAGTTAACAATGCGGTTTTCAGGGTTTGGGTCAGGTCATTTGCTTCAGATCCTGCCCCTCCCTTAGCTTGTCAGCTGGCCACGATTTTCGCAACCGGCTGGGCCAGAGGAATGATCACATGTAGTACTTCCTCCCGACCGCTTTTGTACTGCGGCAGCTGGGACAAGGCGTCCACTAAGAAGTTCTTCCTGCCAGGTATGTATTTTAAAGCAAATCGAAAGCACCTGAAGTACTGTGCCCACCACACTTGTTTTGGCGATAACTTCCATGGGGTCTGTAAAGCCTCAAGGTTTTTATGGTCCATCCACACCTCGAATGGCACTTTACTCCCCTCCAGGAAATGTCACCACGTCAGCAGTGCCCAACGCACCGCGAATGATTCCTTCTCCCAAATCACCCACCTTCGTTCTGTGTCAGTGAGCTTCCTGGAGGTATATGCACTTGGTTGCAACTTGCCTTTGTTGTTGCGCTGCAAAAGGACAGCTCCAACGGCTACGTTGCTTGCATCAGCCTGGATGACAAAGGGCCGGTTGGGATCTGGGTGTCTGAGGATCGGCTCCTGGGCGAACAGGGCCTTCAGAGTTTCAAAGGCCTGCTGGCACTCCATGGTCCACTGGAGGGGTTGATTGGGACGGGGCTTGGTTGTGGCAGGTTTGGTCTTTATTAAGTTGGTGATTGGCAGAGCTACCCGGGTGAACGAGGGAATGAACTGTCTATAGAAGATTGTGAACCCCAGGAAACACTGCAACTGCTTACGCGTCCTGGGTGCCTGCCATTCCAGGACAGCTTTCACTTTTGCGGGATCCATCTCCACCCCCGCACCGGATATCCGGTACCCTAAATAGTCCAACCAGGTCTGGTGGAACTCGCACTTGGACAGTTTTATGTACAAATGTGCCGCGAGTAATTTTTTCAACACCTGCTGTACTAGTTGGATATGTTCATCCAGTGTTTCAATATACACTAGAATATCCTCCAAATACACCAACATGCCCTTGTACAGGTGCTCATGCAGCACCTCGTTGATCAGCTGCATGAACACCGCAGGGGCCCCTTGCAACCCAAACGGCATCACCTTAAACTGGTAGCTCCCCAGGGGGCAGTTGAAGGCCATTTTCCACTCGTCCCCATCCCTTATGTGAACCCTATAATATGCCTCCCGTAAGTCTTTAGTGAAGATTTTGCCCCTAGCCAGGTGGGCCAACATGTCCTTCATCGGGGTAGCGGGTACATATTTTCCACACACACCCCGTTTATGCCCCTAAAGTCCACACACAAACGCATCAATCCATGTTTTTTTTCCTTAAACAATACAGGGGCGGCGATCCTGGAGCATGCCGGCTGGATGAACCCCCTGGCCAGGTTCTTATCAATGTAGCACCACAGCTCCTCCATCTCCTGGGGTGTCATTGAGTACATCTTGGGTTTGGGCAATTTCTCCCTGGGGATGATCTCAATGGCACAGTCAGTTGGATGGTGGGGAGGCAGGACATCACATTCCTTTTCACTGAACACATCCGCTAAGTCCATGTACACCGAGGGGTAGGGAAGGCTCCCTGATTTCTGGAGCCTCACTGCTCTGGCATAGGTCCTCTCCTTACGGACCTGCTCATGTGATAGAGGGAGGGGACCCCGGCCTATCCTCAGCCTCCTGTACCCTCTGTCAAGGTAATGATTTAAGAGCTGACCAGCTGCTACGATGATGTAATGCTAGGAATGAGTCAGCAAGGTTTTTGGGCTGATATCACTTTAAGAGCCTGTAATAAGAAGAGGCCCTGTTGGGCCGTATCTCTCTCTGTGTGTGTGCTTCCATGCTGTAATTGCTGATTGCTGTTTGTTTGAGGTCTGACTAAAGTATGTTTATGTACAGTATATATTCTTTGTAGATAAAACCACTATTTAAATACAAACCTCTGTTTACTGTATTTGCTCCTGGGTTGTCTCACATAATCACACTGTGCACACTCTGACACCCTCCCTCCCACCATATGGTCAGGCCCCATTTGTCCAGCCATGCCAAGACCAGGATCACCGCTTCGGTCATTCTGGGTACGACGACAAAGCGGATCATCTCCCAGTGCATGGCCATTTCCAATCGCACTGGCTCTGTGATATGGGTGGCCGGGACACCCACCCAGCAGGGAACTGTCCACCTGCTCGAACCGCAGAGGCTTGGCCAACCTCCTTGTCCTAACCCCCAATTTGGTGGCCACCAATAGGCTAATCAAGCACTGGGTACACCCAGAATCTATCAAGGCCTCAAACATTCCATGAACCCCCGATCTAGGGGCTGTGGGAGACACCGGGACCACGAAAGGCTGGATGGAGGCACTCACCATCGGGTCTTGTTCCCCCTCATCATTGCTGTTGTATGGGAGCCATGGGTTCTTCCCCTCGATTGGTGCCTCTTCCTCATCCGGCAGTGGCTGCAGGGCCTCTACCGCCTGGTGTGCTGCCCTGGAGTTCTCAGGGGTCTTCTTGGGTGGTTTTCTGGCCTTCCCTGGGTCCCCGCTTCTCCCCTTCAGTGTAGGGACCTGATACTCAGCTGGCCGGTAGCCCAGCTGACCGCACCTAAAGCACTGCATAGGCGGGTGAGCAGGTCTTTCCGGGGGACTGGCCACCGTAGGCTGGGCTGGCCATTTGATGGTCGGCTGCCGCTCAGGGAATCTCTCAGGGAATCTCTGTGCCCTAGGTCCCAGGTCTCCCTTGGGGCGGCACTCCCTCAGTTCGGCGTCTAACTCGGTGGCCGCCCGGTACCACTCATTCAGCTGAGGAGGAAGGCCCCGGTATGCACAGGCCTGGCGGAGACTCTGATCAAGACCCGCCTTGCACTGATGGACCAGCAGCTGCTCCGGCCATTGTTGTAACTTGCTGGCAAGCCAGCGGAACTCCCGGATATAGTCTGGCTCCGGTCGGGTTCCCTGCTTTAGTGCCATAAGGTCCCCTTTGGCCTGCTGGGCCCGGGTCACATCCTGGAAGCGGTCTTGCAAGTCTTCCAACAGTAGACTGGCATGCCCCAAGTCCTGAGCATTCTTGCTATAAAGATTCGCTTCCCAGTCTGCAGCTTCCCCCTCCAATGCAGCCGTCACCGCCTCCACCATGGCCCACTGGCTGGGGTATAAGTGGGCATAGCGGTTCAGGTGGCTAACAACCTGACTCAGGAACAGAGCCAATCTGGCAGGGTCACCATCGCCAGCCAGCTGATAGTCAGGCCCTCCAGGGGGCAGCACTCGCTGCCTACCGGGGAGGGGCAACTGGCTGCTGCCTCACCCACTGAGAGTGACTGTCTGCTAACCTTGCCATCTCCTCGGTAACCGGTCCCTTTCGCAGTCCTGGTTGTGCTGACGCTAAACCCATCGCCACTCCCCTCACCGGCTGGGGTTCCTAGGACCTGCTGTAGCCGGCGCCAAGACGGAGCCTCGGGCTGGCTAGGCGGAACCGCGTAGGTGGGATAACCAACCTCTGGTCAAGCGATGGCCTCACTGACCAAGCGGCCGCCTCCCCCCCCCCCGGCTCCCACTGAGGCCAGGAACCAGTGTCCCGGAAGCTGGCCTCACCCAGGCGCTCTCGCAACATCTCCATAGTCTGGCTCCCCAGCGTGGTTGAGTAACTCCGCCTCCTCATCACCATCTGTCATCCTCCTCTCCCGCCATTCCATTAGATTTGAGCTTGGGAAGCTTGGAGTTGGTGGCGGAACCCCAGTCCCAGCAGCCGCTGTTGAGCTTTTCCACCATTCCCCTGCAGCCTCTGCTGCTGGACCTTCCAATGCGGCAGGCTCCTCCCGAACCCGTGGGCCAGGCTGGCAGCCCTTCCGCTCCTTGGGACGCGCGCAGTACAGGTATTACATGAGAACTGCATATCAGTGTACAGTGTCATTTCAGAATAAGAGTCCAGCTGACAAGTAAATATGAACATAGTGACAAACCCCTTCTTTGTCAGTTGGGCGGATATCAGTTATCCATTAAAACATCAATTAAGGCACATCATCCCACGCAGGTATTCATGCTGCGCTGCTGGTAATGGTTTGTTAAGCATGTCAGCAATTTGATCACGTGTAGATACGTACTGTAATTTTACAAAGCCTTGTTTAACCAACTGTTTAATATTTTTATAACGAATGTCAATGTGTCTGGACCTAGCACCCGTGAAATGTGAATCAGAAATATAAACCACTGATTGATTATCTTCCATCACGGTGATTGGTTGAATTGGACGAGTCCAGATATCTGTAACTAAAGCATCAAACCAAGTAAGA
>QLTV01001154.1:28768-39025 GCA_003457575.1 Thermophis baileyi | reverse complement strand
CAAACAGGAGGAACAAGTGAAAAAAGAGAAAAGTAAAATGTTAAAAACCCAAAAAATAGGAAAAATTTTTATAGAAATGGCTGACAAAAAAAAAAAAAAAAGGGATAGCAGTATATATAAAAGATTGGCTCAACCCCAAACAAATCTATTCGGACAAAGAGGGCAGAATATTGATAATTGAAGTTTCACTTAATCAAAAGAAAATATTAATTATGGTCATTTATGCCCCAAATACTGAACAAAAAGAACATTATAAGAAATTATACAAGCAAATTACAAAATTAGAAAGGGATAATATATGCATAATTGGGGACTTTAATGCGGTGGTAGACCCGAAAAATGATTACAAATCAGGAAGTAAAAAAAACTATGAAAGAAGAACTCTACCAAAAAGTTTTTTTGATTTGGCTAGAGAACTAAAACTTAGAGATGTATAGAGGGAAAGACACCAACAAAAAAAACAATATACATACTACTCACACCCTCAAAATTCCTGGTCCAGAATTGATATGGTCTGGATGGATATAGAAACAGGAGATAAAATAGGAGAAATCGAAATAAAACCTAACACCTGGGCAGACCATAACCCTATTGTAATTACACTACAGGGGGCAAGAAAAAAGAAAAAAAGATGGACTATGAATCAAAGAATAGTGAAAGAAAAAAATTATATTCAATACTTGGAAAAAGAATTCCATCAACTTTTGCAGCCATTCTTCCATTGCGGGGATCGAAGTGTTCTTCCATTTTTGTGCATAAAGTAATCTTGCTGCCATCAACATATATAACATCAAAGTTCCAATTTTTTCCCCAAGACTTTTTCCATTAAACCCAAGAGAAAAGTCTCTGGTTTTATCTTTATATTCACTTTGAGAATCTTCTGTATTAGGATGTGAATCCTACTCCAATATTTCTTTGCTTTGTCACATGTCTACCTTAAGTGATAAAAGGTCCCTTCTTTACATTTGCATTTCCAACATTCATTTGAAATACCTTTATACATTCTTGATAGCTTATTTGGTGTTAAATACCAATGATACATCATCTTATAATTTCTTTTCCTTTTAAATTGTAATTTAATGTAAATTTTAAACATTTTGTCCACATGTTCTCCCATTGTTCAAGCTTTACATTATATCCAAAGTTCCTTGTCCACTGAATTATACAATGCTTTACATATTCACTTTCCAAATTCAAACTCAATAACGTTTTGTAGACCCTAGCAATAATATGTTCATCACTACCACACAATAGGGTTTCCAATTCATTTTTAACAGAGTCAAACCCATAGCTCTTTTTGTCTAGTTTAAATCTTTCTTTCAGTTGTAAATATGTAAACCAGTGGCAAACATGTCCTTCTGATTCTAGCTCTTCCTTAGACTTGAGGATAGGATCACCAAAGTTAAAAGTTATTATTTTAACACTAGCTGATAACCCGGCGTTGCCCGGGTATTTATTTATCCCAATCTTGTATTAGACAGGAAAAGGAATGAATTATATCTATAGTGTCAAATCAAAGCAATTTTATTTACAGGGTTTTAAAAGTATAAGGACTTTGTTCAAATCCCAGCTTTGGAACCTATGGACAGCTGAGGGATTTAGAAGTGCCACCTACCTGCCTCTGCCACCGCCCGTTTTACCATTTCCTCAAACTGGGCCTGGGACTGGAACAAAAATCCCTGAGCTGGCCCAGGCTGCGCCTCCTTAAAAGAGATGGGAAACTGAGCTCCTGCACCCGATGGAAAGCTGAATTCATGGAATGTACCATGAAGGCAGGGTCTAACCTCAGAACCACCTTATCCTTATGGAAAACACATAACCTGGGGTTGACCAATAATGTCCCCAACTATGAAACCCTTCTAGCCGAAGTGATTGCAACCAAGAACAGGACTGTGAAGGAGAACTCTCTCAAAGACACAATGGCCAAAGGCTCGAATGGTGCTTTCATGAGTGCCTTGAGGACCTTGTTCAAATCCCAGCCACGGAAGCTGTGGATAGCTGGGGGATTTAGAAGCGCTCCCCACTACCTCTGCCACCACCACCCGTTTTACCATTTTCTCAGACTGGGTCTGGGACTGGAACATAAATCCCTGACCTGGGCCATGCGGCACCTCCTCCATCCCTGCTGAAATAGGCTATGTCTCCTCTGTGGCCTCCATACCTGTTTTGCCTCGGTTGGGGTGGTCCCGTCCTTCGCACGATGGTTTGGGGCAAAGGACGATCTTGGGAACACGGGCCGAAGCTGTGAGGTGGGGCGGATGATCCGGTTAGGCCGTGGCACGCTCAATCAAAGGCCTCTGTACTGGCCTAATCAGGCTCCCTTCGCTTTGTAGGCCTACTGTGTGAGGGAAGCCTAGGCCTGAGTTGGGGCGAAGGACGATCCTGGGAACACAGGCCGAAGCTGTTCCCTGTGAGATTGGGCCGCTGCAGTGAGGTGGGGGCGGGCCGTGGTGCGCTTAATCAAAGCCCTCTGTACTGGCCTAATCAGGCTCCCTTCACTTCGTAGGCCTAATGTGTGAGGGAGGCCTAGGCCTTAAAGGCCCACTGTGTGAGGGAGGCCTAGCCTTAAAGGCCTACTGTGTTCGGCAGGCCTAGGCCTTAAAGGCGCACACGCAAGACAGGGAGGGCTAGGCTCAGTGTACAGAACACGACCGTTGTTCCGAAAGGCCACCCCTAGGGGTGCTAGGAGTGTCTTACCAGGCCTTAAAGGTGCACACGCAAGACAGGGAGGGCGAGGGAAGCCTAGGCCTGAGTTGGGGCGAAGGATGATCCTGGGAACACAGGCCGAAGCTGTTCCCTGCGAGATCGGGCCACCGCAGTGAGGTGGGGGCGGACCGTGGTGCGCTTAATCAAAGCCCTCTGTACTGGCCTAATCAGGCTCCCTTCGCTTCGTAGGCCTAATGTGTGAGGGAAGCCTAGGCCTGAGTTGGGGCGAAGGATGATCCTGGGAACACAGGCCGAAGCTGTTCCCTGCAAGATCGGGCTGCCGCAGTGAGGTGGGGGCAGGCCGTGGTGCGCTTAATCACTGTGTGAGGGAGGCCTAGAGGGGTTCTAGGGGTGTCTTACCAGTCCTTAAAGGCGCACACGCAAGACAGGGAGGGCTAGGCTCAGTGTACAAAACACGACCGTTGTTCCGAAAGGCCACCCCTAGGGGTGCTAGGGGTGTCTTACCCCCACAGTATTTGTTTCCAGATAGTAAGTCATCTGTGTACCAAGTTTCGTTGAAATTGCTCGAGGCGTTCCAGAGTTATGCTGGAACATACATACATACAGCCGTTTTTATATACAGTATATAGAAGAAGAAGAGGAGGAAGAGGAAGAGGAAGAAGGAAGAAGGAAGAAGGAAGAAAAGAAGAAGAAGGAGGAGGAGGAGGAGGAGGAGGAGGAGGAGGAGGAGGAGAAGGAGAAGAAGGAGGAGGAGGAGGAGGAGGAGGAGGAGAAGAAGAAGAAGAAGAAGAAGAAGAAGAAGAAGAAGAAGAAGAAGAAGAAGAAGAAGAAGAAGAAGAAGAAGAAGAAGAAGAAGAAGAAGAAGAAGAAGAAGAAGAAGAAGAAGAAGAAGAAGAAGAAGAAGAAGAAGAAGAAGAAGAAGAATCCACCAGTCCAGCTTCACCACCATTTCTTTTCTAAAAAAAGCTTCCTGGGGGGACACCCAAAGAGGCATCCTCGTAGAAAAGCTTATTTTATATTTATTCCAAACTCTTAGAATGGCACGTCTAACAAAGTGATTATTAAAATCAACATTTACTTTAACCTTGTCATACCATAAATAGCCGTGCCATCTAAATCTTAATTCATGACCTTCTAAATCAAGTAGCCTCTTATTCTGGAGGTTCACCCACTCTTTTAGCCAGACCAAACAACAAGCATCAAAATACAATTTCAAATCTGGTAAACCCAAACCCCCTCTTTCCTTAACATCTTGCAGTAGTTTACACTGTGTGCACAATTATTAGGCAAGTGAGTATTTTGACCCTATCATCATTTTTATGTATATTTTCCACCTCCAAGCTATATAACCATAAATGCTTATTGGATATAAGCATATCAGGTGATGTGTATTTGTGTAATGAGGGAGGGTGTGGCCTAAGGAGATCAACACCCTGTATCAAGGTGTGCATAATTATTAGGCACATAATTATTTTGAAACAGTTTTGTGTTTGTCAATATAACCCCCAAATATTTCACCTTTTTCTCAACCCTAAAGCCAGACTTTTTGGTCAATATATCACCATCCTGTGACGTCATATTCTTAATCAGCATTGTTTTTTTCTGTTTGTTTATTTTAAAACCCGCTAAACCCCCACATTCATTTAATTTCCTCATCAAATATTCTATATTGTTTTTTGGGTCTTGCAAGAATATAACCAAATCATCAGCAAATGCCCTCAATTTATAAACTTCCTTCTTGATACTTATACCTGGACATGCAGCCCCCTTGATCTCCAAGCTGCCAAACTTCTTTCTCAGCTGCTCCATTGAGGGGCTGTGGGTAGCAATTGGGAGCTTCCACTCAGCTGGCTGGTCCCACTTAGACCACATTGACCCCCGAAGGGATTAGGGGGCTTCTGCTTCCACTGCCTTGCCCACATTCGGCACCCAGTGGGTTCTCGGTCCCTGGTATGGGGCATCTCTCGGGCATTCCTTCGTTCCAGCAGGCTGCTGCTCAGGTTTCTCAGCTCTCTGTTTAGGACATGCACCAGCCCGCTGCGTTCCTGCTCCGGTTTGCTGTGCCACCAGAGCCTCCCGGGCCGGGATTTCTCCCAGCATCTTCTTTTCCTCCAACTCTTTGTCAACCGTCGACATCTCAAGGTTGTTGACCTCCTGGTGGGGTCCAGGTAGGTTACATTAATGGAATTGGCTTAATGTCAACTGTCCCATTAGCATATGCAGGGAAAGAAACTCCTGGGACATAATTTTATCAAGAGTATAATTTTACTGATAGATCCATATAGGTAGAGACGAAGTAAAACCAATTCTAAAGGTTTCCACAGACAACTGCATAGGTAAAGTTCCCCTTTAGGCCTCCCACTGTCCACTGTTCACCAATCCAATGCTTTCTTTGTTTTTTGGAAAACAGTCTGTGCCATTTGAAGAGTTCCCAGAATATGACCTTGAAGTGAAGGAACTTTCACAGGGCCCAGCTGACTTGCTTGATTCCTCAGTCCCTCCCAATTCCACCCAAGGCTTCCACCCCCTCCCTTCCATTTCTGTTGTCAAACTGTGAGGAAAACTGCAGGCAGGGATAGAATCCGAGTCAGCTTTGACAGTGACCAAGTTGAATACAATGTTCACTCGAGGTCATCATACCCCGAAAAGAGCATGCTGGAGCTGGACAACTGCAAAATAGGGTTGAAGTGCTGTCCTATGAAAAAGATTACATCATGGAATACAATGTTCTCACCAGCAAATTCACACCCAGCAAATACTATGTATCCCCCCCCAAGTTTTGAATTATGCTTTTATTTAAGAGAAGATGGTGGTTTCTTTTTACGGATTGTTTTCTGCCATCAGTTTACATATTTAGTCTGTGTAATTGTAATAATTAATCTAAAAGCTGAGTATGTCTTCAACAAAACGAAGCAAGCTTTAACTCTGTCCAAAATCTGCCTGCCTTTCAAAAGTAAGCAGTAAGCAAGTATAACAGTATTGTTATGACCCAGGTTGCGTAGGCAGATGCAGGCACCACTAAAGTCTTTTATTGCACTGCTTTCCCGTGACAGATGGCCCTACAACTGCTGGTAAAGCTCCACCCCAAACTTTCCCGAAGGCAGCCACCCACACTCAGTACAACCCAGTCCTACAAACTAGGTCCAATAGTCACCAGAGTTGATTCACAAGGCAAGGAGGAAGTCTGTAGTCCATAAACAAGATTCAAAGTCCACAAGGCAAAATCTGTAGTCCACAAACAAGGTTCAGAGTCCACAGGGCAGAAACATGATCCGAAGTCAAAGAAGCAGAGTTCACGAAGGCCGGGGAAGTGCGCGCCAAAGCAAACAATTGTTCCCAGCGAAGGCACCCTCCCCCAGCCTCTGGTTAAATCAGCCCGGGCCAGGTGTTTCTTGTGAGGAATGGAAGGGGCAGCCTCCTCACCAGCAGCCTCACAACCCTCCTCTGAGCTTCCCTCCACTACACTCTACTCTCCATGCCCTCGGATCAAGTGGGGGAGGCAGCTGTTCCTAATCAGAGGGGATCTGTTGCCTCTCATCAGCACTGCCAGTCTGCATCCGATCCTCCCTTGCATTTGTGAAGGCAGGCAGCTCCCCATCTGGTCAACCACTTCCCCCAGTGCTGGAGGGGCCTGGGACAGCATCGTCCTCAGCCTCCGGACTCTCCAGACATTCCAGAGGAGACGTGCCATCCCTGTCAAATGGTCCTGGTTCCAACTCCTACTCTTCCTCTGAACCACGATCCAATGGGGCCATGGCACTGTTTCCTCCCCCCCCCGGGACCATGCAAACCAGGGTGCTCCGGGTACTTGGTGTGGAATAACTGAACCAGACGAGGGGCATACACATCCTTGGCATCCACCCACGTGAAGTCCTCCTGTCCGTAGCCCTTCCAAGCCACCAGGTACTGGAAGTGTCCTTGCATCCAATGGGAATCCTGACTACTGTCCACCTCATACTCTGGAGGGCCCTGTGCGGCCACAGGACCAGGTGGTGGTGCAGCGGGACATTGGGGACTGTCTGCTGCCACAGGAACTAGTAAGGACTGATGGAACACCAGGTGGATCCTCATACTACAACGCAGGGTTAGCTGGAAGGCGACCAGGCTTAACACGGCTTTGATGGGAAATGGGCCCAGATAGCGGTGGTCCAGTTTTTTAGAAGGACTTGAAGGCAGGTGCCACGTGGACAGCTAAACCCAATCCCCCACAGCTAGTGGTGGAACATCTCTGCAGTGGCAGTCAGCAAACTTCTTGTAGTCCTCCTTGACCTTGTTGAGCTGTTTATTTATTTATTTTATAAAATTTATATGCCGCCCAACTCCCGAAGGACTCTGGGCGGCTTACATCATAAAAAAATAAAACATATAAAAACAATTTAAAAAAACCATCTATATATTTAAAATAAAACATTCACACAACCATGCATGGGCCAATCAGAACAACTATTGGCCCCAGGCCTGCCGGAAAAGCCAGGTCTTAATGGCTTTACGGAAGGCCAGTAAGGTGGGGGTAGTACGGATCTCGGGGGGAAGTTGGTTCCACAGAGTCGGAGCGGCTACAGAGAAGGCCCTCCCCCGCGGTCCCACCAGCCGGCACTGTCTGGCCGACGGGACCTGAAGAAGGCCAACCCTGTGCGACCTCACTGGTCGATGGGAGGAATGTGGCATAAGGCGGTCACNNNGCGCATTGCAATAGTCAAGCCGTGAGGTGATAAGGGCATGAGTGACCGTGAGCAGAGCCTCCTGATCTAAATAGGGCTGCAATTGGTGCACAAGACGTACCTGTGCAAAGGTCCCCCTGGCCACTGCTGTCAGGTGTTGATCTAATCTCAGCTGTGAGTACAGGAGGACACCCAAATTGCGAACCCATTCTGAGGGGATTAAATTTTCTCCCCCCAGAACCACAGAAGGACGAGCAAGCTGGTCCGTCGGAGGTAATATTCACATCCACTCTGTCTTATCTGGGTTTAGCTTGAGTCTGTTAACTCCCATCCAGACCCTTGCATTGTCCAGGCACCGGTCTATTACGTCCACCGCTTCACTGAATTGACGAGGGGTGGAAATGTACAGCTGGGTGTCATCAGCGTATTGTTGAAACCTCACCCCATGCCGTCGGATGATCTCACCCAGTGGTTTCATGTAGATGTTAAATAAAAAGGGAGAGAGGACCGAACCCTGAGGCACCCCACACTCAAGGGGCCTAGGAGTCCACCTCTGCCCCCCTGCCAACACCGACTGTGAACGATCAGAGAGATAGGAGGAGAACCACCGCAAAATGGTGCCACCCACTCCCAGCTCCCTTAATCGACACCGGTTTCACCACCTGGTCCTGTGCTGTGAATTGTACTCCACGATCTGTCATGACCCAGTCTGGCAGTCCATGCAGCTGGAATACATGGTGAATGAATAACTGGGCAGTGGTCTGAGCCATGGGCAGTCCTGGACAAAGGATAAAGTGGGCCATTTTGGTGAGCATGTCCACCACGACTAACACAGTGGTGGCTCCCTTAGATGGTGGCAGCTCGGTGATGAAATCCATAGAGACGGCCCCCCACAGTCTTGCGGTGTGCCAGGTTCGTAGTGCCTCCAATTTCTCAGGATCCATTTCCATGCCCTCGGGGGAGATGCGGTGACCCAGGAAGTTGATGGTCATTTGTGCAAATTGGCACTTTTTGCACTTCGTGAAGAGTTGATGCTCTTGCAGTCGCTGCAATTCTAGACGGACATGCTTCCAGTGCTCTCTCACAGAGGGAGAGTAGATCAAGATGTCTTTCAGGTAGATGATCACAAATCGGTCCAACAAATCCCAGAACACATCATGCATGAAGACTCCGGGAGTGTTGGTCAGGCCAAAGAGCATCACCGTGTATTTAAAGTGGCCATAGGGTGTCCGGAAGGCTGTCTTCCACTCATCTCCCTCTCTCATTCAGAACAAATTGTAGGCTCCCGTCAGGTCCAGTTTGGTGAAAATCCTGGCCTGGAGCAGCCTCTCTAGAAGCTCAGGAATCAATGGCAAAGGGTACCGATTTTGCACGGTGATAGTGTTCAGTTTGCAATAGCCAAAACAGAGTCTTAACTGCCCAGATTTTTTTCTTTACAAACAGCATGGGAGCAGCCAAAGGTGACTTTGAGGGCCAGATGAACCCCTTCTGCAGGTTTTTGTCCAGGAACTCCCAGAGAGCCACCAACTCAGGTTTGGAAAGGGAGTAAATCTGGTCCACTGGCAGTTTCTCATCCGGGACCAAGTCTATCGAGCAATCATAGAGTCGGTGAGGTAGCAACCTGTCTGCCTTTTTTTCCCTAAACACATCAGCATAGTCCGTGATCTCAGGGGGTAGAGCCAACGACTGGCCACTGGTCATATCCCCTGAACAGGTATGGAGGTGATGCTGCATACACTTGGGGCTGGTGAAATCCACAACCCCTGACAACCACAGGATCTGCGGATCGTGGTCTTGTAGGCACTCCAACCTGGGTACCAAAGGGAAGTGAGGCGCTGCTGCCACGTAGAATTCAAGCTCCTCCACATGTGAGCCGATCCACATCTGGAGGGGTTTCATGGCAGCAACCACAGGTCCAGAGCAAAGTGGTCGACCATCAGTGGTCTTCACCAGGACCGGCAGGGGTGGTTGGTCCTGGTTCCAACTCTTCCTCCGAACTGGGATCCAATGGGGCCATGACATGTATGCAGTTAGGCAATGTGAATGTTGCCTCATTCATTTTTTAAGAAAAAGCCAGTAGTAGTAATAATTATTTTTAAAAATCATGAACCAACCCTGAAAGTAATTTGTGCTTCCATGTGTTTTGGACTTCAGAATTCCCTATTTTAAAAAAAAAATACTGGAAATGTTAAAGTACCAATAAAGGAAAATATTTGTAGCTCAGGGTTGAAATGAGGGGTCCTTGTTGCTCTCTGAGCTTGCTTGTTTTCTTGCAGACGTTTCATTACCCTAACTAGGTAACATCATCAGTGCTAGTAAGGGGTGCTATTTGCTGTCAGTTTATATTCTGGTGGCTTGCCTGTCAGTGTTGGTAAGGGCGGTCTTAGAGTTTCTTTGGTTGGACTGTTTACTGATGGCACTTTGGCAGTTCCTTGATTGGGGACCTTGTTGCTCTCTGAGCTTGCTTGTTTTCTTGCAGACGTTTCATTACCCTAACTAGGTAACATCATCAGTGCTAGTAAGGAGTGCTGTTTGCTGTCAGTTTATATTCTGGTGACTTGCTTCTCTGTGTGGATGGGGGTGGTCTTAGAGATTCTTTGGTTGGGCTGTTTACTGATGGCTCTTCAGCAGTTTCTAGATTTATTTATTTATTTTATTTATTTTTATTTATTTTGTCAAGCGTGTATATGATTACAGACAAAGTATAAACATGATTGTGAATATATAAGATGTACAAGCATGGATATGAGTACATGATATTTTATGATTACATGGGGACGGTAGGACAGGGACAGTAGGCACGCTGGTGCGCTTATACACGCCCCTTACAGACCTCTTAGGAATGCGGTGAGGTCAATGGTAAACAGTCTAAGGTTAAAGTTTTGGAGGTTTGGGGAAGAAACTACAGAATCAGATAATGTATTCCAGG
>QLTV01001153.1:76800-92352 GCA_003457575.1 Thermophis baileyi | reverse complement strand
GTTTTCTGAATCTGATACACCAGGTGATTATGAAGAGCTGTTTCCTGCAAATTACTTCAGCTGTTGTCATCCCTTAAATAGGATAGGGGCATGGCCAATTAGCCCCAAGCCTTACTCCCGAGGAGACCTCCTCCTCAGGAACCATTCCTGCCTTTTGGCCGCTCTGCGTGCCCGTGTATTGAGAATAGGCTCCTCCTCTTCTTCCTCTTCACTGATGGGAGCTTCTGGAGGTTCTGAAGGCCCTGGCTGAATCTCCACCTCTGGCACTGAGTCCTCACCAACCTCCTCACTGTCTGACTCAGGTACCAGCTGCACAGGCCACTGGCGCATCACCACAACAGCCTCTTCACTGTCGGAGTCCGCAACCAGCTGCACGGGTCACTGGCAGGCCACAACAGGGATCCTTCATTAACCCTGGCAAATCATTGATGTATAAGCTAAATAATAATGGAGCCAAGATACACCCTTGTCTTACCCCTTTATTTGTGTGAATCCTGTTAGTCAGAGCCCCATTAACCCCATACTGCACCTTCAAACAGGTACTTGTGTAAAGGGCTTTAATCAAAGCCAGCAGTCTAGGTTCTATTTTAAGAGATGTCAATATACTCCATAGTACACCTCTGTTTACCATATCAAATGCTGCTGTGAGGTCTATAAAAGCAGCAAACAGGGGTCTCCTCTTATAGGCATATTTGGCAATTAGATGGTTCAAGACAAAGCAGTTATCGATGGTAGATCGGCTTTGTCTAAAACCTGCTTGTTCTTCTGCGAGGATATGATTTTCCTCTACCCAGTTTTTAATTCTATTCAAAGGGAACCTAGCATATATTTTTGCTACAATGTCAATCAGACTGATGGGCCTATAATTACTAGGATCCTTTTTATTCCCTTTTTTATATATGGGGACAACTATTGCCATCTTCCACCCATCTGGTATATGGCAGGACCTAGGGACAAGTATTAAAAGATCTCCAGCAGGAGACACAGAAAAAGAGGAAGTGGAAGATGACCAAGAGGAAGAGGTTGAAAATAGTTTGCCCAGGAGGAGAACTCTTCAGAAAAAAGAGATGACTAAGATTAGAATGGATAGGGTCAAATTCAGGCGTCAGGAAGCAAATGCCAGGGAAAGAAATAGAATGCATGGCCTGAATGATGCACTGGATAATTTAAGGAAAGTGGTTCCTTGTCATTCTAAAACACAAAAGGTGTCTAAAATTGAAACTTTAAGGCTGGCAAAAAATTACATATGGGCTCTTTCCGAAATCTTGCAAATTGGCAAGAGGCCTAATCTGCTGTCATTTGTGCAAAACTTGTGCAAAGGTCTCTCCCAGCCAACAACAAACTTGGTGGCAGGATTTCTACAGCTGAATGCCAGACGTTTCTTAATGGGTCAGACAGGAGAAACTGCTCATCATACCAGATATCCCTACTCTACTTTCTACCCACCCTATCACAGCCCAGAGCTGAACACTCCCCCGGGTCATGGAACACTTGACAGTTCCAAGTCCATGAAAGCCTGCAACTATTGCAGCCCGTATGAACCCTTCTATGAAAGTACGTCTCCTGAGTGTTCCAGCCCACAGTTTGAAGGCCCCATAAGTCCTCCCTCAATTAACTATAATGGGATATTCTCCCTCAGGCAAGAAGGAGGTTTGGACTATAGCAAAAACTACAATTATGGCATGCATTATTGTGCAGTGCCACCCAGAGCTCCCCTTGGGCAGAGTTCTCTGTGCAGGTTGCCTACAGTCCTTACAAATCTGCACAGCCAGTCACTCATCATGCAAACTGAATTAAATGCAGTTTTTCATAATTAATGAGGAAAGTGAAAATAAACAGTGGTCTCTGTCTAATTAAGATAAAGCAGATGCTTGTTAATTGGTGAATTGATACAATTCTATTAAAATGTGTTTGCTCGATTCAAAAGTGTGTCAACTGTTGTGAGTCTTTTTTATTTCTATGTAATATCAATAATAAATAATAATTTTATTGCTTTATATTTAATCCAATTTTAATCCAATTTTTTAATCCAATCCAAAAAACCCATGTGGTCCTCTCCACCATTAAACCATCTTTCCAAACAGCTTCCATGTTTCCAGTGTCTTTCTCCCCACTTGGAACTGAACCCAGATGGACATTTTGTCCAACAATTTGGCGACCCAGATGGGACTCCAAGCTAACCTGACCAATGGACCTGGCCCAGGTAAGCCTCCCTTGTTGGCAGCAGACCCATTGAGACTGTGGGTGAGTTTTCCTGGACCTTGAACATTTGGAACAAGGGTTTTAAAGGGGTTTTGAGTTTTGAGCTCAAAGGCTGCTTGGAAAGAAGGTGAGTACCTCTAAATTTTAATTTTAAAGCCCAGAAAAGCATGGGAAATGTGTGTATGCCTGTGTGTGTGAGTGAGAGGACCCTTCTCCCAATCACAGCTGGATCTTGCTTCCTCTGTGTGTTCTACCAAGAGAGCCTGGAAAGTGTAGGGGTCAGGCCAGAGCACAGGACCTTCTGTTAAGAAAGGGAGAGTGTGTGTGAAAATGGAATGGAAAAGTGAATGAGAGAGTTGAACTTGGGCAATGGGAAGTCACTGAGCAAAGCCCTGTGTTAGAAGGGGCCCTTACCTCTGGAAGCAAGCAGAGGTCCTTCCGGACTCTCCTGAGTCTGAAAACTGGAGCGAGGAAAAAGCCGGTAACAGGAGGTGTCCGTACTCACTGCGGGGAGCAGTGCAGTCCTCCCAGACCCCTTTTTGGTCTGAAAACTGCTAGGCAGGAGAATCCCTACAGGAGGTGTCCATACTCTGATAGGGAACCAGAGTCCTCCTGGACCCCTTTTTGGTCCGTAAACTGCTGGTGGGGCGGTTGTCTCACTAGGAGACTCAGTTCGCTGGGACCCGGCAGAGCCAAATTGAATCCCTACATCGGAGGGGAAACATGGGATGCTCTAGCTCGAGGGTCAGGGTAGGCTCCCCATGGAAGACTTCCTTGACGCCTGGGATGAAAAGAGGCAGTTGCCTGTCCAGGTGGGCATGAAAAAGGAAAAAGGTTGTGTAAGAAGTGGGCTTTGCTCAGGGATGAAGCTGGAAAACCAATTTGGCTAAATAAAGGTACTTAAAAGAAAAGGGAAATATATAAATAGGAATGTTGGGTTTTTTTTTTTGTTTTGTTTTGGTTGTTTCTCTTCCTCTCTGTCTTCCATGCAACCACATGATATTTTTGTTAAGATTTGGGCCTTCCCTAATTTAACTGAGATTTATGGTGGGAATGACCAGTGTGTATGTGTGTGAACCTGAGAGTTCTGTTTTTCCTCTCATTTTCTCCTTGTTTTTGTGTGTGTTTGTGTCTAAGTCTTTGTGTGCCCTCGAGGTAAATGTAACTGTTAAATGTATCTGATCCCTAGAGACAAGAATTTTAAATTGTTAGGGGGGGGGAAGGTTGAAGCAATGAGAGGGGAGAGAGAGAAAGAGAGAAAGAGAGAGCCTTTGCCCTGTGTTTGTCTGGCCAACAAGAACAGAGTAAAGAGAACTGTTCATTTCATTTTATTTTTTCTCCTTCCCTCTCTGTTCCCTTAAGTACAGCCCAAGTTTATGAGGAAACATTTTAAGTTCATTTACAAGAAAAATTTCATTCTTGCATTTACTGTGTGTTTAAATGATTTCATCTGTCCATCCTTTTTCTGAAGCATGTGAATCCAGTTTTCCCCCCTCATCTGTGATGTTCCAATTTTGTTGAAACTGATTTATCTGTTTAATAATTGCAGTACTGATGTGTTTTTTCCCCTCAAACCCTGCCTGCAAGCTATCTACCCCCCCACTCCACCCCCCCATCTCTAATCCTCTTACAATGCCTTTCCTGGGAGGATCACCCACAGAGGGGGGAGGCGGCCTTGTTCTCATGTCTTTCAGCCCTGCACAGATGACTCTGCAGCCTGTGGAAGCAGAGCATATGGATCCAGATGCTGCCTCCAGAGGAAACCTTCCATTCATTGAGCCAGGAATTGGGTTTGGATCCAGCCCTCCACTAGAAAGTCATCACAGCAACTAGAGTGGAGCAGACCCTCCCAAGCCTGTCTGACCAGCCTTACCACCAAGCCACCCAGCAGACATGAAAGAAAGGACCCTGAGATGGACAAGTAAAGACTAAAAGACCTTTTCAATCCCCAGAAGACAGCTGGAAAGACTATGGGGGGCGAGGGTGGAAGTTCATTGTAAAGTTTTCTTTCTTTGCTTCATTCACAATTGTAACTGATCAGTTAAATGGATTCTTGGAAAGATTGCATTTGGGAGTGGTTGACACAGCAAGTTCTGAACACCTTAGATTTCTGTCTGGTGGGAGGGAAATTTGTCCAGAATTTCTGTATTGCCTGTATTTTAGAAGTAGCTGCATACACAAGCACACACACACAGAGACACACCATTCAGAATTAGACTGAGGTTATCCCCTTCACCTACCTCCACACAAAGCTGCTCCTTTTTGCTCTGTGGCACTAAGGCTAATTCCATGGGGGAGGGGAATCCCCCTCAGGCAATTCGCTCACTGAAGAAGTAGCAGAAAAGAGATCTCCAAAACCCAAGCCCTGACTGTGACTCACAAATGATGCTGCCCAGTTGCCCAGTAAAGCAGGATATGTTGCACTGGTGGTCTCATGAATAGAAGTCCCAGGGCTCATTGTGTGTAATTTTAAAAATACTAAATAGCCTGGATTGCACACTGGCTAACCTCAATTTGGACTCACAAATCCTGGATACACTAAAGTAAGAGCTAAGGCAGGTTCAGTAACCAACCCTTGGAAATGGGTAGCCTGTAGTTATTTAAAGGAAAACCATGGCTGTGAAGAATTTTGGGACTTGTGCTTGCTTGAAACCTGACTGGAAGCTCACAGAAAGTGATATCTGACATCTGAAATTAATTGGCATAAAAAAAATGGATACTCTAAATTTCTTTCCAGAACTTTTGCCCTGGCTGCTAGACCTTCATGGTTGAAAGCTCTCCTTTTGGGAGCCACTGAAACAGTGATGGCTAACCTTTTTGTTGGTGTGTGTTGAAAGCGCGCGCTAGCGCATGCACCCCCCACCCATAATGCAATGTGTGCACGACCCCCACCATGCGCGCCGCTCCCTGCACATGCACGTGTGACCCCCCGTGTCTGTCCCCCGTGCATGCACACATGACCCCCCCATTCTCCCATGCCCCCACGCATGTGCGTGCGACCCCGTGCATGCGTGCCACCCCACACATGCGCTCCACCCCCGCGCATGCACGTGCAACCCCCATGCATGCGCGCATGACCCCTGCATAGATCCAGGAAACTACAGACCTATCAGCCTGACCTCAATACCAGGGAAGATTCTGGAAAAGATAATCAAGCAACGAATCAGCAAACACCTAGAAGCAAACAAAGTAATAATCAAAAGCCAACATGGGTTTGTCTAAAACAGATCATGCCAGACTAATCTTATTGCATTCTTTGACAAAGTGACAAAATTAGTGGACCAGAGGAATGCTGTCGATATAATTTATTTGGACTTCAGTAAGGCATTTGATAAAGTAGACCATAACCTACTACTTGATAAAGTAGAAAAATGTGGGTTAGACAGCATCACCACCAGATGGATTCGTAACTGGCTGACCAACCGCATTCAACGTGTAGTCCTCAATGGAACTGCATCTACATGGAGGGAAGTATGCAGTGGAGTACCCCAAGGCTCTGTTTTAGGCCCAGTACTCTTCAACATCTTCATCAATGATTTGGACGAGGGGATAGATGGGGAATTAATCAAATTTGCAGATGACACCAAGCTGGCAGGAATAGGCTTAAGATACAGAAGGATCTTGACAGACTTGAACATTGGGCGCTATCTAACAAAATGAAATTCAATGGTGAAAAAAGTAAGTTTCTACATTTAGGCAAGAAAAACAAAATGCACAGGTATAGTATATGTGGTACCCTGCTCAATAGTAGTAACTGTGAGAGGGATCTTGGAGTCCTAGTGGACAACCATTTAAATATGAGCCAGCAGTGTGCAGCAGCTGCCAAAAAAGCCAACACAGTTCTAGGCTGCATAAACAGAGGGATAGAATCAAGATCACGTGAAGTGTTAATACCACTTTATAATGCCTTGGTAAGGCCACACTTGGAATACTGCATCCAGTTTTGGTCGCCATGATGTAAAACACATGTGGAGACTCTAGAAAGAGTGCAGAGAAGAGCAACAAAGATGATTAGGGGACTGGAGGCTAAAACATATGAAGAACGGTTGCAGGAACTGGGCAGGGGTGGGTTCTTCTTTTCTTTGCTGCCGGTTCGCTCAGTGCCACGCCGCGCCACGCGGGTATGCACGTGGGCATGCACGTGCGCATGCACGTGCACTTCGCACATGCACAGTGCTTTAAAAAAGCTTCTGCGCATGCGCAGAAGCAAAAAACAAGATGGCGGTGCCTATGGCGCCGCCGAAAGAACTGGTTCAGGGGCGTGGCAGGCCTGGGTCGCTGCCGGTTCTAGCGACCCAGGCCGCCAAGTTACTACCGGTTCTATAGAACCGGTCCGAACCGGGAGGAACCCACCTCTGGAACTGGGTATATCTAGTTTAATGAAAAGAAGGACTAGGGGAGATATGATAGCTGTGTTCCAATATCTCAGGGGCTGCCACAAAGTAGAGGGAGTCAAGCTATTCTCCAAAGCACCTGAGGGTAGGACAAGAAGCAATGGGTTGAAACTAATCAAGGAGAGAAGCAACTTAGAACTAAGGAGAAATTTCCTGACAGTTAGAACAATTAATCAGTGGAACAACTTGCTTCCAGAAGTTGTGAATGCTCCAACACTGGAAGTTTTTAAGAAGATGTTGGATAACCATTTGTCTGAAGTGGTGTAGGGTTTCCTGCCTAGGCAGGGGGTTGGACTAGAAGACCTCCAAGGTCCCTTCCAACTCTGTTATTCTTTTTCCTTTCCCTAATTTCTTATTTCTATTTTTCTTTGTATTTTATATATTAAATAAAAAAAACTAAAAGCTTTCATAAAACTATGCAAATTAGACCATCAAAATAACATTAGAATTATATAACAAAATAATCTCTTACTCTAAGTTTAAACATAAACATAAAAGCTACAGTATACATGTCTATTAATAAGAATAAAAATATACAATATTTCTATAATAAATCTAATCATCAAATCCTAAAATCAAAACTTCATTTTTATTTTTCTCAAGCAAGAAGTCCAAAAGTGGTCTCCAAATAGAAACAAATAGGATTTTGTCTTTCATCAAAGTAGTCATTTTGATAGAATTCATCAGATTTTTTAATGGAATTAAAAGTTGATCCTCAAAACTTTTATAATATAAACTTGAAAGTCCGTCTGGTCCTGGTGCTTTCCCTGTTTTAATTTTCTTTATAGCTTCTGAGATTTCAAAAATTGTTATGGGGCCATTCATCCTGCACCCACAAGTGCAGGCGTCCAGGGCTGACAGGTACTGACAGGCTGACATGACCCTTTGGCTTATTGGGAAATTTATCATGAAATTCTTTCACTAATGTATCTGCTTTCACATCCCAACTTTTAACCCAGGTAGCTTCTGACAAAGGGTGTCCTTTCCAATGAACTAGATAGTGTAGTCTGCCCCTGTGTAACCTAGAGTCCAAAATCTTCTTCACTTCATAGTGTGTCTCACCCTGTACTACAATTGGTTTGGGGGGAGCTGCGCGCTGCGGTCTCAACCTTGAACTGACTGCTGGCTTTAATAACCTGCAATGGAATACGGGATGCACTTTCCCTAGTATGCGGGGGAGGCTGAGCTGCACGGTTACTGGGTTAATTACTTTCACTATGGGGAAGGGTCCCAGGAACTTAGGTCCTAGCTTCTTACTAGGCAATCTTAGCCTAATGTATTTGGTTGACAGATAAACTCGGTCTCCCACCCGAAAGGGTGGTTGGAGGGATCTGTGTTTATCAGCTTGCTTTTTATACGCTTCTGTGGCATCCGCTAGCACCTTTTTGGTGTTTTCCCAACCCTTCTTTAACGACTCCATCCACTCGGCTAGAGTCATGGAGGAGGGCTGTTCTCTTGGCAGCTCAGGCATAGGGACAAACTCCATGCCACTAGTGATCTGGAAAGGGGTCAGTCCAGTGCTGCTGTGCACCGCATTGTTGTAAGCCACCTCCGCAAAAGGTAGCAGGTCCGCCCAGTTCTCCTGCTGGTAATCCACATAACATCTGATGTACTGCTCCACCATGGCGTTCTTACGTTCCGCAGCTCCGTTCGTACTTGGATGAAAAGCCAAGCTAAGTCCTTGAGATGATTCGACAGACCTCAGGAACTCTCTCCAAAACTTCACAGTGAATTGTACTCCCCTGTCAGAGATGACTCGTCGTGGCACTCTGTGCATCTGCTAGATCTGTTTGATGAACATCTTGGCCAGCTTCTTGGCTGAGGGCAATCCTGAGCAAGCAGTAAAGTGTGCTTGCTTAGAGAACAGAACAATTACAGTCCAGATCACGGTGTTTCCCCCACTTTCGGGGAGCTCAACTATAAAATCCATTGCAATCTCTTCCCATGGCTGGCTGGGCTTGGCTACTTGTTGGAGCAGTCCTGGGGGTTTCCCGGGTCTCATTTTCATAGTGGCACATGTAGTGCAGCTCTTTACATAGTCTTCCACATCCACCTTCATCTTTGGCCACCAAAATTGTCTCTGCGCCAGGTGTAAAATTTTGAGAAATCCAAAGTGGCTGGCCAGCCATGAGTCGTGACTGTGTTGTAGGACTTGCAGTTTCAAGCTGCTGGGGACGTAAGGTTTAGACCCCTTCCAGGCTAGTCCTTCCCTCATAGTTAATGTCTCTTGATTCTCAGTGAGCCATTCATCTGTTGGAAGCGCCGCTTTCAACTCAGCGGTCAGCTTCTCTTCCAAGGGCTTGGCCCGGTGTCTGGTTTGACTCCTGGTAGTGACCTGAGCCGCGATTTGGGGGGCTGGGATGATGGCGTGGATGACTTCTTCCAGCCGGCTCTCGAATTGGGGTTTTCTGTATAGTGCGTCTGCCAACAGGTTTCCCCCCCGGTATATATTTGAGTTCAAAGTTGAATCGCCGGAAATATTGCGCCCAGCGAACTTGTTTGGGGGAAAGTTTCCGAGGGGTTTTCAAGGCTTCGAGGTTCTTATGGTCAGTCCATACCTCGAACGGCACCTGGGCTCCCTCTAGGAAGTGTCTCCACGAGAGGAGCACCCAGCGAACGGCAAAGGCTTCCTTCTCCCAAATCGCCCATCGCCACTCATTGTCGGTTAGTTTTTTGGACACGTAAGCACATGACAATAGCTGACCCTGAGGGTCCTTTTGGAGGAGCACCGCCACCACCACAACATCGCTGGCATCGGCTTGGAGAATAAATTGCCTTTCAGGGTTGGGGTGCTGAAGAATCGGCTCTTCCGTGAAGAGGTGCTTTAATTTTTCAAATGCTTTCTGACAGTCTAGCGTCCAGGCCAACAGCTGACTCGGCCATGGATTCAATAGTGGGGGCCCAGTCTTCAGCAGTTCGGTTAGGGGTAAGGCCACCTCGGCGAAAGCGGGTATGAATTGTCTGTAAAAATTTGCAAACCCTAAGAAGCTTTGGAGTTGTTTGCATGTGTGAGGGGGTTGCCAGTCTAGCACTGCTTTCACTTTCCCTGGATCCATTTCAATTCCCTCACTTGACACTTGGTAGCCGAGGTAGTCGAGGGAGGTCTTATGGAATTCGCACTTAGAAAGCTTTGCATAGAGCTTTGCTGCTAGGAGTTTCTTTAAGACCTGCCACACGAGTTTAATGTGTTCTTCTAGCGTTTCGCTGAAGATGAGAATATTGTTCAAGTAAACTAGGACTCCTTTGTACAGGTGTTCATGCAGCACCTCGTTAATCAGCTGCATGAAGACTTCAGGGGCTCCTTGGAGGCCAAAAGGCATGACTCTAAATTGGAAGCTGCCCAGCAGGCAGTTAAACATGGTTTTCCATTCGTCTCCCTCTCGGATGCGCACCCGGTAATACGCTTCTCTCAAGTCTAGCTTGGTGAACACTTTGCCTTTTGACAGATGGTTCAGCATGTCTTTCATGAGGGGGAGAGGGTAGGTGTTCTCTACGCACACCACATTAATTCCGCAAAAATCCACACAAAGTCTCACCCCCCCCCCCCAATCTTTTTTCTCCTTAAATAGTATGAGGGCTGCTACTTTGGATTTTGCAGGTTGGATGAAGCCTCTGGCGAGGTTGGCATCAATGTATTTTCTCAGCTCGGTCATCTCCTTCGGGGTCATAGAATACATCTTTGGCTTTGGTAGTTTAGCCCCCGGTTCAATTTCAATCGCGCAGTCAGTGGGGCGGTGAGGAGGGAGGACGTTGCAGTCTTCCTCGCTAAAGGCATTGGCCAGGACTTGGTACTCTCTAGGGACCTGGGGACAGCCTGGGGGCACCTCTGTGGTGGCTGCAGCTGCTTCCAACAGAGGAGGCCCACTGGCTCTCATTGCCGGTTGGCAGCTATCAGGGGGGATCGGCGGTAAGGGGCCAATGCCTATCTTTATTTTCCGGTAGCCATCTTCCCACGTAATGGTAGGTCCCCACTTGTCTAGACAAGCGAGCCCCAATATGACCGATTCTGTCATCTTGGGGGCTATTACAAATCGGATGAGCTCTCGGTGTCATCCCATTTCCAGCCTAACAAGTTCAGTGACTAGTGTGGCAGGGGCTCCACCTATTAGTGTCCCATCTACTTGCTCAAAGCATATGGGGCGAGTTAGGGTCCTCGTCCTTATCCCTAGCTGCTTGACGATGGGGAGGCTGATCAGGCACCTAGTGCAGCCAGTGTCTATCACGGCCTCCATGCCCCCCTGCGCCCTGGTTTCTGGCACCACTAGTCTGATTTTGACAGCGAAGAGATGGATGGCTTCACTTACCATCGGGTTGTCTTCACCGCTGCTCCCATTGGCATCCCTGGGGTTAATAACCCTGGCCGGAGGTTCGCCTTCACGGGGGGGGGAGGGGGAAACTCTATGGCTTGCCAGGCGAATCTCCCCACATCCGGCGGCTTCCTGGGTGTCCGTCTTCCCCGGGTTGCTGATGGAGGTTGGGGCTGCGGGACGGGAATGGGCGCTAGACACTCAGACGCTCGGTGACCTAGTTGGCCGCATCTGAAGCACTTGATCATTCCTGTCGGCTTGGCAGGTGGCGGCTCGGCCGGCTTCGCTGGGGTTTGGCAGCCCAGGACCCTCCTGGCCGGCCTCTCTGCTGCGGGTTTCCAGTGGGGGTTAATTTCTTGATCCATCGCCATGGCTATGGAATACCAGTCTTGTAGTCGGTCTGGTACCCCCCTAATGCCACAAGCCTTTCTGAGTTCTGGGTCTATGGCTTCCTTGAAGTAGTGGACGAGGAGCGACTCAGGCCAGTGCCTAAGCTTCCCAGATACTCTCCGGAATTCCCAGATGAACTCTTTAGGGGAGCGGGCCCCTTGCTTCAGGGCCTTAATCTCCGCTTCGTTCTCCTGCCTGTGGTCAGTATCTTCGAATCTGACCCGGAGCGACTGGACGAACTCATCAGCATCGTCCGGTTCGGCGGCGCCCTCTTGTGTAGTTGGGCTATCCAATCTGCCGCCTCCCCTTCGTTCATCCCATCTCCTATGGCTGAGATGAGGTCATGATTGGTCTGGTATTGATCCCCATAACGATCGATGTAAGCCCAGACCCGATTGAGAGAGTATGCCAACTTCCCCGGGGTTCCGTCAAAAGTCGCCCAGAACCTGGGTGGTGGTGCTGCTGGCGGGGCTGCTGGCGGGGCTGCTGGCGGGGCAGGCAGTGGTGCCGCAGGGGGAGCAACTGCCGGGACCGGCTGCGGAGCCAGGGCTGGCTGCGGGACCGGCGCTGGCTGCGGGGCCGGTGCTGGCACCCACTGGCAATGCACCCACCCCTGGCCGGGGGAAAAAGCCCAGCCAGGGGGAATATACTCAGCAGGAGGCAGCATGAAGACTGGCTGACGAGGGGGGGTGGCTGGTCTCGGCAAACCCCTGAGGTCTGGTTGACGTTGTGGCCCGGCTCCGGCGGGAGTTGTCACCCCGATGGATTGAACCCGTTGGGGGAGGCCAGGTCGTCCATCGTCCTGGGCCGAGTGGAAGGATGCCGTCGCCGTGCTCTGGCCACTTGCAGGGCCCAGATCCGGGAAGGTGAACGTAGGCTGTGCCAGGATCCACCTCGGTTGGCTGGCTTGGGGTGGAGGGATGTAGCTGCCCACCGCAAGTTGGCCAAACCGTTCCAGGAGGCCTGTCAGTGATTGACTCTGGAATGGTGGTGGCAGGACCCACTCTCTGGAGTTGTCAGATCCCAGTGGTCTCGGCTCTCTCCACTCTGGGTTCCGGGCATGTCCCATTGGGTTGGTCCCCACCCCATATACGGGTGGCGGCAGGCCGACTTCTATCTCCCGGGTTGGGCCGTCTGCGGCAGCTTCTCCCCACAGGGAGGGGTCTGGTTGAGCGGGCTACTGGGTCGTCAGCTCTTTGGGCTGAGTGCCCAGTCAGCGTTCTGCTTCGGCAGCCTCTTCTGCTCGCACCATGCTCTCGGAAGGGGAGTAGATTGTCTCGAGGTGGACCATCGTGCCGGTGTCGGTAACTTCTCCTTCATCTTCCCTGAGTCTTTACGCCGCCCGGGTGATGGGTCGGCGCTCGGGGCTCAGGATCCCGGACAGCACCCCAGCGCTCGGGGAGCTGGTTATTGTTTAAAAGAGATTCGGGTTAATGTCAGGGTTCCAAGTAACACCCCCAACGAAAGAAGACTCCGAGGCTGAAGTTCCTCAACGTTCCATTTTATTACAGATGTCATATTGGCACATCTGGGAAAACCCGAATCTGAGAGTTCCGGGTTTTCCCCACCCAAAAGAAAGTCAAAGATCCATTCCCTGCACCCACAAGTCCATCACATGGTCCAATCATTTCAATGTCCCAACTGGAGACGGCCCCCAGTCACTCCCATCCAGGTGCAGGCCAAATGCCCTTGACTCCCAGAGAAGGGGCGTTGGTCTTACCTGATACGCTCCATCTCGTAGCTGTGGAGACAGCATCCATGCATGGGTTAACTCCGTCTATTATCCAATCAGGACTGGGTCTGCAAAGTAGATGACACACCTCCTCATCATGTGACTTCTGCTTTTTTGATGAAGGCGTTAATGCAGACAGGCGTGGTGCTCCCAGAGTACAAGGAAGAGCTCGAGAAGCAAGGCCGGATGCAATCCGGGTGGGGATGGATGCTATCTCCACAGCTACAAGATGGAGTGTATCAGGTAAGACCAACACCCCATCTCCATGCTAGTGGAGACAGCATCCATGCATGGGACATACCAAAGCTGGCTGTCCTAGTGGGAGGGAGCGGCCCGGTCTTGCACCTCCTGGTCCAATTGAACTCGCTGTAGTACTCGCCGACCAAAAGCCGCCTCAGCAGATGCATACGAATCCAGCTTGTAGTGACGTATGAATGGAGATGGAGAAGACCAAGTGGCCGCCCGACAGACTTCCTCCAGAGAAGCTTGCGTTGCCCAAGCTGTCGAAGTAGCCACACTTCTCGTAGAATGAGCGGTGATATGCCTCAGGGGAGGCAAGGCCTGAACCTCATAGGCCTTGGCAATGCAGGCTCTAATCCACCACCTGACGGTGGAGGAAGAAATCTTAGAACCCATCGTAGAAGGTTGAAAAGAAACCATAAGAGATTCAGACCTCCGAAATGAAGCAGTACGTGAAATGTAGATTTTGAGAGCCCTACGAACATCCAGTGCAGAGGTGGGTTCCTCCTGGTTCGGTCCAGTTCGCCCGAACTGGTTGCAACCCGCTGGTGATGTCATGATGATGTCACGGAACCGGTTTGGTCGGTGCTGGTCCGTGGGCGCCGCCATCTTTTTTTTGAATTTTTCGGATTTTTTTTTTGAATATTTTTTTGGAATTTTTTGCTTGTTTTTGTTTCTGCACATGTGCAGAAGCTGAGTTTTCGGCACTGTGCATGCACCCGCGCCCGCGAGAAGCACGCGCAGCCACGCGGCACGGGAGGAAGCAGTGGCGAGGTAAGTTAGAACCCACCCCTGTCCCATCCGGAAAGCCTGCACTTTCCCAGGGCACAGAGGGCCACCCCCCGCCCGCCACCACCTGGAGCTCCCCTTTCACCTGCCCCCCCGCCAGGCTAGCATCTCCCGAAGCCGCTGACATTGCAGGAGCCGGTCCATGTGCTCTCCGCTTGCTGTTTCTCCCCTTTGCTTTTTTTGGAAAAACAGCAAAGGGGAGAAACAGCCACTTTTCTCCATGCTAAGTTTAAGTGCAAAAGCAGCAAGCAGCCATAGAGGCAGAGAGACTCCCAACAAGGGCTGGAAAAAGAGGCAAGTAGAGGGGTGCTTTGCTCCCGCTCTGGAAAATGGAGCGAGTGTCCATCCGCCGCCGTCATCCTTCTCCACTCAGGGCAGGTGAGGAGGGAGGGCGAGGGGGGGGGAAGCCAGCCGACAGCGAGCCACAGCAGGGGGACAAAAGAGCTTCATTTATCTGGGAACCTGAAATGACTCTTTATTTAAATCTGGTAAAAAGCACCCAAAGAAGAACGAACAACATCAGCAAAAAACAACAACCCAATGTTTTTGGAAATGGTTCAAGAGGGAACTCGCACACGCGCACACGCACGCACACGCACAGACACACAGAGGGAGAAAGAGAGAGGGAGAAAGAGAAATATGAGAGGGAGGTAGAGAGAAAGAGAGAGATGAGAGACAGCTTGCCTCCGAGCACTGAAGGAGGCTCTCATGCAGCTGTTCCGGCTCGGTGGCTAGCGGGAGACCAAATCCTCTCCACCCAGGCACTTTTACTGTATAGTTCTCTCGCTCTCTCTTTCCCCGATGGGCGAAGGTGGGCAAACGCCAAGCACGGGACCCTGCTTGATGCAGAATTTGGGGAAGGGAAGGAAAAGACAGCTGCCAGAGGACGACTTTGAAGGGAGGGAGTTCCTGCGCTAAAACGTTTTAGTCCGAGGAGCAACCCTGGGCGTGCACAGACTGCTGGCAGAAAGGAGGGTGGGACAGAGGAGAAGCTTGGAAAGAGTGTGGAGAGGAGACGGGTTGTTAGTTGAGTTTGGTCTGTCCATTTGTGAGCTGAGCCTCCTTTATAGCCAGCTCTTCCCATTCAAGAGGGCAGAGACTTCCTTCCTGGTGTAGAATCAGAACTTGTAGGATCTGGTTATTTCACTTTTCCCAGTAGCTTATTCCCCACCCCCCTGAAATTAAAGCAGCAGGTGTTTCCCTCTGGTTAAGCTGTTGTAAGGAATATCCTTCTGGGTTCAGTTCCAAGTGGGGAAAAAGACACTGGATTCCTGGAAGTTGCTTGGAAAGAAGGTTTAATGGTGGACAGGAGCACATGGCATGGGCTCCTGAACAGAAAAGGTGGATCACATGCTTCCAGATGTTGGGTGAAGAGAAAAAGGGAAGGAAAGATGCTGAGTCTCTTGGTTTTATGACCTCTGTTGTGCCCCACCTCTTAGTTTCCTGTTCCTGTGTATGTAATGCACTCTGATTGGCTGACAGATTCCCAGGGGCATGC
>QLTV01001153.1:61695-76264 GCA_003457575.1 Thermophis baileyi | reverse complement strand
ACGAATTACTGTTTTGAACAATATGCTATTTGTATTGCATGAATGGCTATTTTATATGTGCAATTATGACTGAAATATTTCTGCACCTATATTGGTTCTCACTGTCAGGAAGTTTCTCCTTAGTTTTAGGTTGCTTCTCTCTTTGTTCAGTTTCCATCCATTGCTTCTTGTTTTGCCTTCTGGTGCTTTGGAAAATACATTGCCCCCCCTTCTTTCTGGCAGCCCCTTCAAAGCCTGCTGCCTATCACACTCTTGGGCAAAGCATGTGACCCATTTCCTCCTTTTAGAGGTCCATGAAAGTACATCTACAGTATAGTATGTAGATAATAAAGTTGAAAAAAGGTGAACTATAGATACGTTGAGGCTGGGTGTGACAAGGAATGGCTGGGAGGGGAGGGGCCAGGCGAGGCACCCCTTGACGTGAGTGACATTGAGTTGGCCACACCCACCCAGTCACATGACCATGAAGCCATGCCCGTCCAGTCACATGACCATGAAGCCACGCCCATCCAGTCACATGACCATCAGGCCACACTCACAAAATAAGCCACGCCCACAGAACTGGTAGTAAAAATTTTTAGAACCCACCCCTGATCCAGTGTATGCCACATGCGTTCGAGCCTATGAACAGGTCGAGGACAAAAATTCGGAAGAACCAGTTCCTGGGCCCTGTGGAACCACGAGTTGATTTTGGGCACAAAGGTAGGATCAAGACGCAAGACGACTCTGTCCACGTGGAAAACACAGAGATCAGAATGAATGGATAGCGCCGCCAACTCCGAAATTCTGCGGGCCGATGTGACTGCCACCAAGAAGGCCACCTTGTAGGAAAGATGTTGTAGAGTGGCCTCTCGAAGAGGTTCAAATGGACTCTGAGTAAGGGAATGAAGCACTCTTGACAGATCCCACGTGGGATATCGATGAACTACTGGAGGTCGCAGGTTAGACGCCCCGGAATTGGCAAATTACGGGGTGTTGTGACAAGGAATCCTTGGCACCGCAAGTCAAAATAGACGACAGAGCTGCCACCTGCCGCCAAAGAGTATTAGGGGCAAGTCTCTTGTCCATGCCCGCCTGGAGAAATTCCAAGACATGATTGACGGAAGCCTCCAAGGGGCGACATCCCTGCGCTGCACACCAAGAACAAAAGGCTCTCCAAGTAGCGTTGTAAATCCGGTTGGTGGAATCTCTGCAGGAAGCCTGGAGAGTCCTGATGACGCCCTCTGAAAGATTGTCCCCCCTCAGCAATCACCGCTCAACCTCCAAATGGTTAGATGAAACCATTGGGGGTCCGGATGGACGAGCGCCCCCTGGCTGAGATGAATCCTGTTCTGAGGTATCTGCCATGGCCTGGCTACTGACAGGGTGATGAGATCTGCGAACCAGGGACGTCTGGGCCAGTGAGGGGCCAGCAGAAGAAGCTCCGCCCTCTCCTCCAGCAGCTTCTGAATGACCCTGGGAATAAGGGGGAGAGGTGGAAAGGCGTACAGCAGACCCCGAGGCCAAGGACTGCGCAAGGCATCCACCCTCTCCGCGCCGGGCACCGGGAAGTGGGAGAAGAAATGAGGAAGCTGAGCGTTGTCCCGGGTGGCAAATAGGTCAATTGAGGGACGACCGAACCTGTCCGATATCTCCCTGAACAGCGATGGTTGGAGACGCCACTCCGCATGATCCACCGTGGACCGGCTGAGCCAGTCCGCTTGAACGTTCACCGCTCCTGAGATGTGACTCGCCCGAATGGACAAGAGATTGGTCTCTGCCCACTGGCCAAGCTGAAAAGCCTCTTCCATGAGGGCCTTGGAGTGAGTGCCCCCCAGTCTGTTGACATGGGCTTTCGCTGCAACATTGTCCATGAGGACTAGAACGTGATGACCTGAGATCACATCCCGGAACTCTCTGAGGACCAGGTGAATCGCCCAAAGCTCCAACCAGTTTATGTTGTGGGATAGATTGTCCTGGGTCCACTGACCCTGAGCTATGTGCGATTGGAGGTGCGCTCCCCAACCCGACAGGCTGGCGTCTGTTGTCATGACCAAGCGATGCGGTTCCTGAAACATACTGCCCCTGGAGATGGCCGCCGAGGTCCACCACCGCAGCGACCAAAGAACCTCCACTGGAATCTCGACCTGTCGAAGAGACGTGCTGGTGCCCGCCCTTTGAAATGGAAGCAGGAACCACTGCAGACACCTTGAGTGGAGTCGAGCCCACGGCGTGATGGGAATGCAGGAAATCATCTTTCCCAGGAGTTGGGACAGAAGGTGGAGGGTTGTGGAGCGATCGCGACGGACAGTCGCTGCCATCTCCCTGAGGCTGACTTGGCATTCCTGGGAAAGGAAGACCCTGGATTCGACTGTGTCGATAACCGCCCCCAGGTGCTGGATGCGAGTGGTGGTCTCCAAATCTCGGGTGGCCTGGACCTGAGAGGATGACTGGATCAGGATGTCATCCAGGTAAAATTGAATGCGTATGGGGAGGGTGCGCAGATAACCGGCCAGAGCCGCCATCAGCTTGGTAAACACCCGTGGAGTGGAGGAGAGGCCGAACGGCAGTGCCTGATACTGATAATGCTTGCCTGCGTAATAAAAATGAAGGTACTGTCTGTGGGCAGGGAGGATAGGAACATGGAGGTAAGCTTCCATCAGATCTACTGACGTGAGGAAATCGCCCCTCCTGACGGTCTCTAGTATAGACTGCAGGGATTGCATCTTGAACCGCCGGTAAATAATGTGACGGTTCAGGGTCTTGAGATCCAAAATCGCCCTCCAGCCTCCCGACGATTTTTGAACGAGGAAGAGGAGCGAATAGAATCCCTGACCTCGTTGCTCCTCCGGAACAGGTTGGATTGCACGAATTTCGAGCAGATGTTTTATGGCTGAATTCATGAGGAGTCTTTTGGATCTGTTTTTTGAGAGTGGACACGGAATGAAAATGTTGGGAGGGGAGGACAGAAATTCTAGGGAGAGGCCTGCTCGCACCGTCTCCCTGACCCAGGCGTCCATAGTGGTCTTTTCCCATTGGTCGGCAAAGGTTGACAGCCGACCCCCAATGGGAGGAGCGGAAGCCCATCCCTCATTACTGTCTGACGGGGCGACCCCTCCCCCCGAAAGGACCTTCTGGGAGGGTACCTGGGGGCCTGTTTGCTCTGCTTGTCCTGCGGCTGACCCTGTCTGGGAGGGAAGGCTCGCTGGTAACGTTGGGACCTGAAACCGCCCTCCTGCCCTCGAAAGGACGATGGGCGATAATAAGGAACAGGCCGAGCCTCGGATCTGCAGGAAAGGGAAGGAAGAATTTTTTGCTTGTCCCGGGATTCTACCAGGAGGGGTTCTAAGGCTTCCCCGAACAAACTGGGCCCCGAAAAGGGGGCTGAAGCCAAGCACCACTTATTACGGGTGTCAGCCTGCCACTGACGCAGCCATAAGAGGCGTCTAGAAGCTACAGAACTCCCGATGGCCTTTGCCAAAAAACGGGTCGCATGGAGCGTGGCATCAGCTGAAAATTCCAAGGCAGCCATAACCTTGTTTAAGTTGTGATGTGACCTAGTGTCATCTACCGGGAGTCTATCCTGCAACTGTCTGAGCAAAAGCAAAGAAGCAAAAGCAAAGAAGGAGGCTGCAGTGGAAGCCTTCACCGCCCAAGCGTTAGCCTGGTGTCCTTTGACCAGAAACTGTTCAGCTCTCTTATCCTCAGGCCTCAAGGCTTCTTCCAGAACCCCGATGGTCACAGAGGGGGAGGCTAGAGCTACCGTCCGTCAACTGTGGGAACCTGAAGAATGTTAGAAAGACCAGACTCGGCGTTATAAAAACATCTCTCAATACTGTTGGGATTGGGGCCAGACCCTGGCAAAGCCCACTGTCTCTGGACCAGGTAAAGAAACATCTTGGGAGCAGGAATCTCCTCCGTTTCCACCGTAGGTTCCACAAAAAGGGTGTCAGCCGGATTAGCAGACCCTGATGCCGAAGCAGAGGAACCTGGGTCAGATCCCAAACGGGTGGTGGTCTTAGCCTTGTATAGTAAGGATCTAAAAAGTTGAGGACGAAATAACCCAATAATTGAGGGGTGATCAGGTAGAAGGCCCTCATCCTCAGATAAATCAAAGTCTCTGATTTCCCCTTCTTCACCCACGGAAACCGCCCGGCCGGAATAAGAATGAGACAAGGCCTCCTCACGAAACTGATCTTCCTCCTCCAGGTGAGGAGGAACCTGGCGATGTTCCTGTGATCTAGGAGAATCAGACCTCTCATAAGATCTCAGCTGCAAACCAGCAGCGATGCCCTGTTTAATACCCTCAGCCATCCATTCTCTCATGCTGGCTTGGGCAGAAGGCCCAAGATGCTCCTCAGAGCGAAGGCCTGCAGCTGTAGGAGTGAATGTGGCTTCTGCCCTAGAACGCCTGCTGCAATGAACCTGGGCCTGTGTAGAAACGAGGTTCCTGGAAGATGGCACAAAGCCAAAACCTCCTTCACTGTTGTCAGGCAGATCTAAAGGGGGCTCCATTACTATATCCATAGGCAATGCAATATTTAGAGAAGCCCCAGGGGTCTGCTCCCCCTGCAAGGGAGGAGGAGAAGGAGATAAAGATCTTGGGGTTTGCTGCTCTTGCTGCCCACTGGGTCTGTGGGAGGAAGCCTTTTGGGCCTTGGCTATTATCTTTTCTATAGCCTTGTGCCTACTCTGGGCCTGCTTGTCTGCCTTCTTAGAGAACCTGTGGGACCGGCCTGAGCGAGATTCCCCAGACGCTGCCCTCTTCTTGGATGCCCTGGTCGTGGCTCCTGAATGGCTGTGGCTGCTGGATGACGAGGGAGACAAATTACCCCTCAAAATGGCCGCTCGAGAGGAAGTCGCGTCCGCCATCTTGGATCCCTCCACGTGGCCAGGGAGACGAAGCAGCAAAAGAACAGCCCTCAGCCGATGAGAAAAAAAGGGTAGCTTGCTCCAAAGAACAGAGGCTACACGATTCAGGATAGGAAAGGAATTAACAAGGCAGATTCCTGGTAATTATAGCTCAGGAGAAGTAGCTCCGAGCCGAAGGTATTCAAAATGGTGGCCAAATTCAAAATGGCGGCTCCCTCTGCTGATTGCCTGTAGCTGCGGAGCGAGGCTCGTGTGCTACAGAGGCAGGGCAAATCAGCTGTTAGGTGGTCGGGAAGGTTCTGCCGAAGGCGAACCCCCCCCCCTGGAGCGATCCGATAGCGTCGGGTGGAAAAGGGGCCGATCGGAACGGACTCACCCCCACCAAGGCAACTGCAGGTTTCAGGACTCCTGCTGCGAGTCCCCAGGAAAGCCTCTGGCGCTACAGAGCCGTAGCTCGTGTGCGCAAAATATCCTTTGCCACTGAAAGCAAGTAGAGCAGGCTGTCGGCTTTCTCCCTTCTCTCAGCCTCTGCAAGGATCAGCGTGGCGGAGGAGCCCCTCGTGCACGCTGTCCTGCTAGAACTACCAGCTGGTAGCCTAGTCACCGCAATAGCGGTCTTTGGCGGTGTCAGGCAAGCCCTTCTCGCTGGAAATTAACAGCAATCACCAATAATGGAAATATTTCTCTTTAAATCTCTGGAAAAAAACAGCATACAGGTATGGGAGCTCTAAAACCCACGTCTATGTCCAAGGACCGACTGAGTCTAAAACGCGGAAGTCACATGATGAGGAGGCATGTCATCTACTTTGCAGACTCAGTCCTGATTGGATAATAGACGGAGTTAACCCATGCATGGATGCTGTCTCCACTAGCATGGAGATAGGAATGTTGTTATGGCTAATCCTCCTCCACTCTGTGCAATCCCCCCTCCCGTTTTCCCAGGCACTAAATGTGGCAGCCCTGAAGCTCCAATGGTAAATATGGCGTCCAGGGCTGACAGTTTGTTTATGAGCTTTTGTAAGCTTTGATACATTCTGTTTCTTCTGTAGCACTACCCCCGAAAGCACCGCTAGAGTCGAGATCCCTCTGTCCCTTCCTCCAGGCAATTAGGTTCTTCCCCGTTCTCAGTCACTGGCCTGGCATCTCAATATATCTCATTCTGTCGCTCACCCTGGCTGTCAGCTCGCTCTGGTCGCTTGTTCTTGCACCTCCACTCACCCAGTTCAGCTCTACTCCGCTGTTCTCTGGTGTGTCTGGTGCCTCCCCTGTTCATTGGCTTGCCCACTCGCCTGCTTTGCACTTCTCTCTCTCTTGCCACAGTCGCTCCTCGTGCAATCCCAACAGCAGAGACCATGCAGTGGGGTGGTTGTAAGATGGGCTGGTAAGCCCTTCTTCCCCTCTCTCCTCCTTCATTATGCAGTCTCTCCTCCCCTTCCTTCCTGGCGCCGTGCTGTATTCACCCACCTCTCTCTCTCTCCTCTTTCTCTGCTTACTTTGCCTCCTTCTCTGCTTTCCTCCGCTGTCCCCTTTTTCTCTTCTGTGGTCCCTCTGCTTGCTTCTCTCTCTCTCTCTCTCTCTCTCTCTCTCTCTTCTTCCTCCTCCTCCTCCTCCTCTGTTCTCCTTTCTTCTCCCCCATTTCCCACCAAACCTCCTCCTTTTATCCTCCTTTGTTCCATGCTGCCTTTCCCCTTCATTTCCGGGTGATTCCCAGGATGCCCCATCTGGCCACTGACCAGGTGCTGCCCCTCAGTTGCCTACATCTGGTCACCGGCTGAGTGCTGCTGCCCCGGGACACCTGCAGTTGCCACCGCCTATTTTGGGCCCGGTTGAGTGCCGCTGCCCAGTGTCATGCCCCTGTCGGAGTCTGACTCTGAGATGGAAGAGGAACAGCTGACAGAGAGCGAGAGAGTGGCTATGTTGGCTGTGGAGGAAACCGGGGAAGGGCAAAGTCAGTCTGGGCAGAGCAGGGGAGAGGTGGAACAAGGGAGAGGGGGTTCTGATGAAGACCAAGGCCCACCCCCTCCTCATCCTAGGGCACGCAGGGAAGAACAGAGAAGAGAGCAACGTGGGTTGCATGGCTTACGAGGGAGGAAAGGGCCCCGATTCCCTTCACAAGGCACACCTGGAGATGGAGTTTAAAAGGAGAAGCAAATAGGAGGGGCGGTTGTCAGGAACAAACGCTGCGTTCATGTTCGTGTTCACTGCTTTATCTGAGTTCCTGGCATCCTCCCAACTGGTTTGATTTACTGCCGTGCTACTTCAATTCTGGAACTCCTTATCTTGCTTGCCCTGCCGGATTAATTACCATATCTTGCCTTGTTGAATTTATCGTTGGAAGTTTTTCGGCTTACAGGTTTGTGGGAGAGTTTTTCTCCAGACCAAAGAGTAAAAGGGACCTTGGGGGCAAGTTTGGAGCTAATAAACGGACTACTACTTATTCTCTGGCTGTGTTGCCTTTGTGCCACGCCCCGGGTCATCACACCCAGGGACACCTGCAGCCACCCGCCGCCCAGCTGATCAGTGCTGATCAGCTGCACACCACTGCTGCTGCCAATCTTGAGCCCAGCCTGATGTTGCTCAGCTGATCAGCTCTGGTCCAACCCCCACTACACACTCCCCCCACCCAAAATTCTTTGGTCCTCCAAAGAATGAGGAACAGTTCATCAATGGTCTGTCCATACATTGGGTGCCCTTCGCCAGTGAGATGTTGGTAGCAATTCCTACCAACAGCATCTGTGGGAGTGTCGGGGGATGGGACAGGCATCTCTTTCCCTGTTGTCTCAGTGAGCTGCAGTTGGACTCCTGAGGTCCTTCTAGTGGTCAGTACCGCCTCCTCCATGCTGTGACCCAAAGTATCATATGTCAGTCTCTGAGGGGGATTTATCGCACGTTTTGGTCTTGGTTCCTTGGGCTCGGCTGGGGTGAATGGGTCTTCCTCTGGGGGCTCAGCAGGCCCAGGTGTCAGGCCGAAGCCATCTTATTTGGACACTTTGGCCTGCCACACTTTATGCTTTTGAAACGTATTCTTGCTGTGGGAATTTGGGAGGGGCTGTTGCATGAGGGATGTAGAAATGTAGCCATAACAAATTCCTTTAGATTCTCAAGGTCATCCTTTGTCCAGCACCTGCCCGGAAGCTGATGGGAGTAACGGACACGTTGGCAGAAGACGACTGGCGAATGTGATGAACTTGTGGGTATGGGGACAAGGGGCTTGATCTTTCAACTGGGTGGAGAAACGCTTGTAGCGTCAGATTCGGGTTTCTCACAGCTCTGCCAACATGGCTCTACTAATAAATTGAAACTTTGAGCAATACTTTGCACTGGACTCTGATTTAGCTTTAGATGCTATTTGGAACCCTGACACACTGACCCCTGACACTAACCCGAATCTCTCTTAAAATCTCATCCAGCTACCCCGAGCCTCGGGGTGCTGTTCGGGGTCCTGAGCCCCAGCACCGACCCGGCAACGGGCGGCCCGAAGACTCAGGGAAGATGGAGGAGAAACCGGAGGAAACGGAGCAAGCAGCAGGGGGGGCAAGTAGAGGACGACTCCATTGGGAGCATCAGTGTCCACTACTATCCTTCCCCGGAGATTGCAGCTGCCATGGAGGCCGCAGAGAGAGAATGCCAGTTGGGGGCTCGGCGTAAGCAGCCGGCCCCTGAGCCCCTCTCTCAGCCAGGGCGGACCTCTCAAGGAGCAATTGGGGGGCTGGGTCCTCCCCCAAGCGAGCGTGGGAGCCTCACCTGGGCGCGGGGTTGGCCACGGCCCATGAGTGGAGGCAACAGAAGATCACGCTCACCGGTCGGTCCGAAGGCGAGGGATCCCAGCCGCTTTCTCGCAGTCAATTGCTGATGGATCTCCACGACCAGTTCGGACACCTAAGCATAAATTGGACAAATCCCCCCTTGGGACCCGAGACCACTAGATGGAACCTGGCCCAACCCACGTTCTCCTTTCCAAGGAAGCACCTGGGGCCCCAGTTGAGTGGGGACACAGCCTCTTTCCACACCGCGGCCAGTGGGACCCCAGGGGACCTCTACACCGGGGTGAAGCCTACGTGGACCACCCTTCACCCCGAACCGTGGAGGGAGCGTGGAGACTGCCAACTCCAGCCCAGCCGCCAAAACTCGGCATCGTGCCTCCGTGGCAAGCCCCACCTGGGTGGGCTTTCTTCCCCGGAATGGGATGGGCGCAATGCCCATGGACGCCGGGATCCCCTCTGCCACCCAACCTTACGCTGGGGCTTGGAGTGGCGCAACAGCCCCCCACGATGCCAGGTCCTGCCACACAACCCCTGTCGCAAGCGCGGGGACCCCTCCCCGCCGACGGGGGCACGTTTGGAGCAGGCCAACAGGTGCAACCGGGAGGGGGGCTAATTGGAGGGCCCCCACAACAAGCCGTCGCTCTGCCGGTCGTGCACATGCAAGCCGCCGCCCCGCCGGCCCAGGAGCCACCCCCCCCCCGGTTCCGTGCCATGTTTGATGGGAATCCCAAGAAACTAGCCTATTTCCTCCTCTGAGTGTGGGCCCCCACAACAAGCCACCGCCCCGCCGGGCCGGGAGCCACCCCCCTGGTTCCGTGCCACGTTTGCTGGGAATCCCAAGAAACTGGCCTATTTCCTCCACTGAGTGTGGGCTTACGTTGATGAGCACGGAGCACAATTCCGGTCGGATAGACAGTTAATTGACAAGATAACCGAGGGAATGAACGAAGGGGAAGCGGTGGAGTGGGTGGCAGAACTCCATGACGAAGCGGCCCCGGAACTAGATGACGCGAACGAGGTCGTCCAACTAATGAGGGTCCGGTTCCACGATGCGGCCCAACACGTGGAAGCCGAAGAACAAATTCAGAAGTTGAAGCAAGCGGGCCGCCCAGTGAAAGAATTAGTGTGGGAATTCAGAAGAGCAGCTGGGAAAGTGCGAGATTGGCCCGAACGACTCTTGGTGCACACGTTCTGAGATGCCCTGGATCCCGAACTAAAAGAGGCGTGTGAGATCCGAGGGGTCCCTTGTAGAGTCCAAGAGTGGTACGCGACCGCCATCACTCTGGATCACGTAATTCGAGGTCGGAAAAAGCGTCCCACAGATCGCCCAGCCAGGAGGCCTTTGGGACGCCGGGTTCCCCCAAGACAAACCGCCACCCCATGCCCTGAACCAACGCGGCCAGTGAAATGCTATCGATGTGGCCAAGCAGGCCACCGGGCTTCGGAGTGCCTGGCACTGACCCCCATCGTGCTACCGAGGGCAAGGCCAACTCCTGGGCCCAGAAAGAAGCCCACGAAACCGCCAGAGCTGGGGCACTTGGCCCTACAAGCAGAGGAGTCCCCTCCCCCGCCTGACAACGCAGAGACATCGCCAGTGGAGGAATCGCCCCCGCGATGGGACAAGGGAGGCAGTGGCGAAGACGACCCAATGGTGAGTGAAGCCGTACGCCCCTTCCTCATTAAGGCAAAAATCACGGTGCCAGAGACAGGAAAAGAGGGAGACGTAGATGCCATGATAGACACGGGCTGCTCGAGATGTCTAATCAGCAAGGCAGTGGTAGAGAAGCTAGGGATCAGCACCAGGCCCCTAGCAAACCCCATCCACTTCCAACAAGTGGACGGATCGC
The DNA here is from genome assembly GCA_003457575.1 of Thermophis baileyi. Taxonomy (NCBI): domain Eukaryota; kingdom Metazoa; phylum Chordata; class Lepidosauria; order Squamata; family Dipsadidae; genus Thermophis; species Thermophis baileyi. The sequence continues at coordinate 65,802 of QLTV01001153.1, read as the reverse complement.
TAATTTGGGGGGCCCCCGCCACTCTCCTCACCGAGTTGGTAGACTCGCAAATAGGACGCCACCACGAACTCATTCGGTTCGTAGTCGCCCCCAGGATGTCTGAAGCGATCATTCTGGGGCTCGCGTGGCTAGACAAGTGGACCCCGACCATAAAGTGGGAGGATGGGTGCCGAAAGCTGACCGTGCATATCGGGCCGCTGCGGCCAATCAGGCTTTTCAGCGCATGCCTTGAAATAAGCCCTCCCCCCAAAATAAGGCCCCCCCAACTACTTTCCGGGGAAAGGGGGGGACATGCCGGGAGCCGCTCTTTTTGCGGCGGGCACTCTTTTGGCCGGGAGAGAGAGAGCGAGAGCAAGCGAGAGGCGGGTTCACGCACACCCCGCTGTCAGGCCGAAGCCATCTTATTTGGACACTTTGGCCTGCCACACTTTATGCTTTTGAAACGTATTCTTGCTGTGGGGATTTGGGAGGGGCTGTTGTATGAGGGATGTAGAAATGTAGCCATAACAAATTCCTTTAGATTCTCAAGGTCATCCTTTGTCCAGCACCTGCCCGGAAGCTGATGGGAGTAACGGACACGTTGGCAGAAGACGACTGGCCAACGTGATGAACTTGTGGGTGTGGGGACAAAGGGCTTGATCTTTCAACTGGGTGGAGAAACCCTCGTAGCGTCAGATTCGGGTTTCTCACAGATGTGCCAACATGGCTCTATTAATAAATTGGAACTTTGAGCAATACTTTGCATTGGACTCTGATTTAGTTTTAGATGCTATTTGGAACCCTGACACCAGGGGTCTCTTGGGCTGGTGGCTTGTTCTTTGGTTCTGGCTGCTGTGAGGAATGCTCACCAGCCTCTCCTGTGGGTTCCCCGAGGACTTCTACCTGCTTTTGAGCTTGAGGCACAAACTGAGGGGCTTCTGGCCTAAGTGCCCCGGTCCCATATTTGTGTCCGATGTGAGTGGGGCTACCCCAATGTGCTCAGATGGCCACAACCGGTTCATGTAGCCCACTTCCTCGTCGCTGTCGTCCTCCTGTGTTCGGGTCACTGGACCCCTCCTCGCCAAGCAGGGTTCAACCGGCTGTAGTGCAGGCTGCTGAGGAACCCGTACTGCCTTGTTCAGAGGCAAGAGATGATTTCGGTACCATGCCTTCAGTGGCCCTGTACTCATCTGTGGGCAAATCCAGTACACTGGCAGGCCAGGTAGCTTCTCACAGACAATGTAAGGCTGGGAACTCCACTGGTCTGCTAGCTTATGCTTCTCAGGAATGCCCAGATTTCACAACAATACTTGGTCACTGGGTTGCAAGTCCTGAATTCTTACCTTCGGGTCATAATTGCTCTTGTTTCTTTGTTCTTGGGCCCCTGAAACGGCTTGGGCACTCTCGTAAGCAGTGTTCAGATTCTTCCTCAACTGGTCCATGTAGCCCCAGTGTGAAGTGATATCTCATCCAAGGAAATACCAAACACTATATCCACCGGCAGCCAGGCCTCCCTTACAAACATCTATCAGTATGGGGAGTACCCAGTAGCATCATTTTCCATACTGTTTTATGCATACACAATGGCAGAAATGTATTGAGTCCAGTGCTGCTTCCTTTCTGTAGTCAGCATACCTAACATGTCAAGGAGGGTGTGGTTGAACCTCTCTGGCTGCGGGTTTTCTGGAACAGTCCATCTTTTTCTCAAGAACCTGCAATGGTGACCTTGCTGGCTCCATGCTCTCACGATCTCTGCATACATTCTCCACATTCCATCTCCCTCCCCTCAGTTCATTGGCAAGTTGCAAAGCATTACGTTTGAAAGAAGCAAAGTGGTTCAATCTTGACATGCGGACCCCTTGAAGGAAAAGGGCACCTGGAAAATATTAAACACAGATTAATTATTGTTGCTTAGGTGGTCTTAGCCCTCACTAATCTCTTTGGTCGCTTGGGGTATTTTGCATGGAACCTTTCTACTAACTTGTCTGTGCTAACATTTTGGGCACCTACCCACTCCGCATTGGCTGAGGGATATCGTTTCCACTGCACTAAATATTGTAATTTCCCCTTAAAGTATCTTGAATCCAGTATCCTCTTTATCTCATAGTGTTCCCCCCCCCACCATCACAGGAGGTGGAGGCTTGTCCTCGACTGGCCTTAACTTGGAGCCTTGGAAGGGCTTCAATAAGCTACAGTGGAACACTGGCTAGACTTGCTTGAGTACCTCAGGCAACTGTAACTCCACGGTAACTGGGTTTATGATTTGAACAATTGGGAACGGACCTATGTACTTAGGACCCAGTTTCTTACAAGGTTGGTCCAACTTTAAGTATATCATAGGCAGGTAAACTCTCTCCCCGATTCTGAACTTCTTCTGAGGGGCTCTCTTCCAATCTGTCTGTCTCTTTTGCGACTCCCTGGTCTTATTCAGGGCTTTCTGCATGTTTCCCCAAGCAGCTTTCAGGGTATCCATCCATTCAGCTATTGTTACTGAGGGAGGAGGTTCCCTTGGAAACTCTGGCATTGGTACAAATTCAACCCCCGTGGTTACTTTAAAAGGGGTGAATCCAGTACTGCTATGCACTGAGTTATTATAAGCCACTTCTGCGAAAGGTAGGAGCTCCACCCAGTTGGTTTGCTGATAGTTTACATAGCAACGTAGGTATTTCTCCACCATTGTGTTAGTTTTTTCTGCCACCCCATTGGTGCACAGATGGAACCCCGAACTAAGTCCTTGAGCTGACTCTATTTGCTTTAGGAACTCCCACCAAAACTTTGCTGTATACTGCACACACCCCTGGTCTGAAATGATGTGCCTTGGGACTCCATGCAGCCGGTAGATGTGCTGCACAAACATTTTGGCCAGCCTCTGGGCTGAGGGAAGCTTCAGGCATGTGATGAAGTGCACTTGTTTTGAAAACAGGTCAACCACAGTCCAGATTACGGTGCTCCCATTACTCTCCAACAGTTCCACTATGAAATCAATGGCGATTTCCTCCCACGGTCTGCTAGGGTTAGTCACCCAGGGGTTTTCCCTGGCAATCATTTCTTTTTTTTTTAAGATATATTTTATTGTTTACATATAAATATATTGAATACAGTGTAATTGTCCTGGCATTCCACTTACCATAAAACAAAAGTAAAAACAGAATAACATATATACTATTTTAAACAGTGCTAATGTTGTACAATAGTTTCTGACCATCATCTTCTAATATGTCAACTAATCTATCATTCTAATACTTACATTCCTATATCGATATTAAAAATAATATTTTTTTCCATGTCCACCTAACCTGATTCTTTTGCATTCCAACTTCTACCTTGTGTTTCTAACCATTGATAGAATCTATTCCATGCTGAATAAAATTCTGTATCTCCTTTATCTTTTATTTTTAGCGTTAGTCTATCCATCTCTGCACAATCCAATATTTTCCGGATTATATTTTCATCTGGTGGAGTGTTCTCATTTTTCTAATATTGTGCAAATACAATTCTCGCTGCTGTCAATACATGTAACATTAAATATATAGTCCCTTTATCATAACTTTCTGGTATTATAGGTGGGATTCAGCTGGTTCGGGCAAACCAGTAGTAAAAATTCTGGCTGGCCCTGCCCCGTCACTCTTCATCTCACCTTCCCGGTATAGCACACTGTGTGGCTCCTCGCTTGCATTGACCACAGTCTCTGCGGCTTGTCTGCCTTCTTATGCAGTGCCTGCGGCCCAACTGAGCAGCCCTGATCTGCCTGCCTGGGTAAGTAAGCCTGCGAGTCGCGGTCTAGCTAGCGCCCCCACCAATGTTCCCGGCATCCAGCTTGCCTGGCTTGCTTCGCCGCCGTGGCTCCATCCCACGCGGTGCTGCGGCCTAGCTAGCTGCACCCCCCCGTCCCCGGAGCTTGCCTGGCTTGTTTCGCCGTTCGCCTCGGCCGGGTTGGGGAACGTGCCATTCCCTGACTCCAGCCTTGCCCCGGAGCCTCCGCCCGCTCGCCTTGGCCGGGGAACACGCCATTCCCTGGCTCCGGCCTTGCCCTGGAGCCTCCACCTGCTCGCCATTTGACTCAGCCGGGTCAGGGAATGGGCCATTCCCCGGCTCCAGCCTTGCCCTGGCGCCTCCACCTGCTCACCC
>QLTV01001153.1:29820-42650 GCA_003457575.1 Thermophis baileyi | reverse complement strand
TAGTGAGTGGCAGGGACTTCGTCCCAATGCCTGAGTACCCAAGGGAGCCCCCCTCCTCAGTCAGTTTGACTGATTGGATGTCGACCTGGGAGAATGTCAAGAATGTGCTAGCTAAAGCAGAACAAACCTATAAGAAACAGGCAGACAAACACCAAGCTCCCCAACGGCCATTCCAATTGGGGGAGAAGGTTTACCTCTCCACAAAATATTTAAGGTTAAAACTCCCTAGCAAGAAACTGGAGCCAAAGTTTATGGGACCATTCCCCATAGTAAAGATAATCAACCCAGTCACGGTACAATTGAAACTGCCCAGACTGCTAGGGAAGATACACCCGGTATTCCATAGTAGCCTCTTAAAACCCGTAGTCGGATTGACCCTGAGGCCACTACCCTATGAGCCCCCGGACCCCGTGGCAATAGGGGGCCAGACCCATTATGAGGTGCAGCGAATCCTTGACTCGAGGTGGCACCAGAGACAACTCCAATACTTAATCAAGTGGAAGGGTTACCCCTTATCAGAGGCATCTTGGATAAAGAGTCAGAATATCCAGGCTGATTGCCTTATAGCCAAATTTCACGAGGAAAATCCAAATAAGCCTGGGGGGAGGGCGTGTCCCTAAATTCTATACCTGTACTCAAATTGTTTTTGCTTTGCGCAGGTCGCCTTTGGTCATTGGTGAATGTGATTTATGGCTTGTCCAATGAGAAGGGGGGAAACAGGGTCATGAGGGCACGTAGCCTACGTGACCTCAGTTCTGACTGCATCGGAGTATTGCCGAAATGTCGCTCCTAATAAATCTTTATATTTCTTTTGGAGTTTGGCTCGTGGCTCATGAATTAATTAGGGCAACTTTCGGAAACTTCACCAAATGAGGATATCGTTCAGGTACACCAACACCCCTTTATACAGGTGCTCATGCAGCACTTCATTGATTAGTTGCATGAACACCACAGGTGCTCCCTGCAGCCCGAAAGGCATCACTGGGAATTGGAAACACCCTAAGGGACAATTGAAAGTGGTTTCCCATTCATCACCTTCTTTTATTTTTACTCAGTAATATGCTTCTCTCAGGTCCAGCTTGGTGAACACCTTTCCCTTGGCCAGGTATCCCAGCATGTCCTTCATGAGGGGGAGGGGGTACATGTTTTCCACACAGACACCATTGATCCCGTGAAACTCCATGCATAATCGCAAAGACCCATCTTTCTTCTCTTAAAAGAGCACAGGGGCTGCCATTCTCGACTTTGCCAGTTGAATGAAACCCCTAGTTAGATTTTTATCCATGAAATTCCTGAGCTCCTCCATCTCTCTTGGGGTCATTGAGTACATCTTTGGCTTAGGTAATTTTTCCCCCGGCAGTATCTCAATGGCACAGTCATTGAGGCGATTAGGAGGGAGTATGTCTGACTCCCGCTCGCTGAATGCTTCCACTAGGTCTTGGTATTCCTTAGGGATGGTCGGCCCCCCCTTGGCTGCCCTCGGTTAATGAGTTGATGGGCTCTATCTCTCCCCTCCCCACCAGTGGGCTTTCACTGCCTCTGTGCTTCACTCCTACGAGTTGCAGTCCACCTGCTCTACTCCTTCAGCGCCAGTTGTTTTCTTTCCAGTCAACCATGGGGTTCCACTTTTTCAGCCATGCCAACCCCAATATCATTGTCTCTGCCATTTTCGGGGCTACTATGAAATGTATAGTTTCCTCATGGCTTCCTGATCTCAGGGTTACTGGTTCAGTTAGGCATGTGGCTGGTAGCCCCCCAGTAAGGGAGCCATCGACTTGCTCAAATTTCATAGGATGCCTCAATTTTTTAAGTCTCAGTCCCATCTTTTCCACAGTTCTCAGGCTGACCAAGCAGCAGGTACAACCTGAACCTACCAGGGCCGTAAAGACCCCTCTCGCCCCTGAGTGGGCCACTAGCATCTCCACCCGGGCAAAGGGGCAATGGTTCCACTTACCATCGGATTGTCCTCCCCCTTGCTGTCGCTTTCGTAGAAGACCAGGTTGGGGTTGCTGGGGGTCGGAGTTCCCTCCCCCTTGCCAGAGGGGGAAAAGACCTCGATGACCTGTTGCGCCACCCGCATCTTCTCTTTTCCCTTCCACTGTGCCTTCTTGGCCTTTGGCTGGCATGGGTCCCTCGCTGCTGACATGGGTTGTGGGGCCTGGCAGTTGGCTGCTCAATGGCCCTCTTTTCCATATCAGAAGCAGGCTCCAGGCAGGCACCACGGGTTCTCCTTAGGGGTGGCAGGAGGGGCTGTTGATCCTTTGTGCATTGGTGGGCATCTCTCCTGGCTTCATCGGGGGCGACCCTTGTGTGATGCATGCTGCCGGTACTCCAACAGGTCTAGCTCCACTGTGATCGCCAGCTGGTACCATGCCCCAAGGTTGTCTGGAATTCCTCGGGGCAGGCAGTTTTGGTATAGCTTCTTATTTAGTCCATCTCGGAAGTGGTAGACCAGTAAGCGTTCCGGCCACCCTCTCAGCTTCCCAGCCAGGCTGCGGAACTCCTGAATGTATTCGGCTACTGGCCGGCTCCCCTGCCTTATGGCATGGATCCTGGATTCTGCTCGGTGGACCCAGGCAGGGTCTCCAAAACTGGCTCGAAGTTCATCCAGGAGGACATTCACATTCCCCAGCTTGGACGCTCCTTCATCATGGAGGTACATCACCCACTCTGCCGCCTCATCCTCTAGGTTCGAAGTGATGGCATTCACGTGGGTAGCTTTGTCTGGGTACATTGCCCCGTACCACTCCAGATTATTCCACGTCTGGTTCAGGAAGTAGGCTCGTTTCTCTGACTGCCCATCAAACACAGCTTTTAGAGGTGGGGGCTCCCAGTCATCCCAAACTAGCATGTAGCCCAGTGGCAGCCCTCCTATCATGCCCCCATCAGCTTTTGGGAAGTGTAAGTGCATGGCTGCAGGTCTCCGTTTGTATTTCTTTGGAGTAGGACTGCGGCGACAGCAACGTCGCTGGTGTCTGCCTGCACTACAAACAGTTTGTCAGGATCAGGGTGTTTGAGGGTTGGCTCCTCAGCAAACAGTCTTTTTAGTGTCTCAAATGCCCACTGACATTCCAAAGTCCAGGTTAAGGGTTGACCAGGACGCGGCTTCTGGTCTCCCCCTCTGGTCTTTAATAGCTCCGTTATGGGCAGGGCTATTTAGGCGAAGGAAGGGATGAACTGCCTATAGAAGTTCATGAACCCTAGGAAGCTCTGAAGCTGTCTGCGAGTGCGAGGGGGTTGCCAGTCTAGTACGGCTCTAACTTTTGCCGGGTCCATTTCTACCCCCTCGTTTGACACTTGGTAGCCCAGGTAGTCCAGAGCAGTCTTATGGAACTCGCATTTTGACAGCTTGTCGTATAGCTTCGCCGCGAGCAATTTTTTCAGGACTTGGCGCACCAGTTTCACATGCTCCTCCATTGTCTCACTAAATATGAGAATGTCGTCCAAATAGATGAGGACTCCCTTATATAGGTGCTCATGCAGCACCTCATTGATCAGCTGCATGAAAACAGCCGGAGCCCCTTGCAACCCAAACGGCATCACTTTAAACTGGAAGCTGCCCAGTGGGCAGTTAAAAGCAGTTTTCCATTCGTCTCCTTCCTTAATCCGAATTCGGTAGTATGCCTCCCGCAGGTCTAGTTTAGTGAACACCTTCCCCTTGGCCAGGTAGGACAGCATGTCTTTCATTAGTGGCAGTGGGTAGGTGTTTTCCATGCACACTGCGTTAATTTCTCTAAAATCCATGCAGAGCCTCATCGACCCGTGTTTTTCTCTTTAAACAAGACTGGGGCGGCCACCCTAGATTTTGCTGGTTGGATAAAAACCTGGGCTAGGTTGGCATCGATGTACTCTCTTAGCTCCTTCATCTCTTTTGGCATCATGGAATACATTTTTGGTTTTGGTAATTTCGCCCCCAGCACGAACTCTATTGCGCAGTCTGTGGGGGGGGGGAGCATTGCATTCTTCCTTGCTGAATGCCTCTGCTAGGTCCCAATACTCTTTTGGGATCTGGGGAGTCCCTGGGGGCGGCTCCACCGTTACAGCTGCCTTCTCCCTTGGGTTAGTGTCGTTCAGCTGCTGGCAGGCTTGCCTCTCAGTTGGGACAGGGGGTGGGTCTGGACCCAGCACCAATTTCAATTTTCGGTAGCCCCCTTCCCAGGTGATTGTCAGGCCCCACTTATCTAGCCACGCTAAACCCAGTACGATGGATTCAGTCAACTTTGGCACCACCACGAACCGGATTAGCTCCCAGTGGCGGCCCATCTCTAGTCTCACGGGTTCAGTGACCTGTGTGGCTTGGCACCCCCCTATTAGCGACCCATCAGCCTGTTCAAATCATATGGGGTTTGTTAGGGGTCTCGTCCTCATCCCCAGCTTAGTTACTGTGGAAGGGTTGATGAGGCAGCGGGTGCAGCCCGTGTCTATGATGGCCTCTACTTCCCCTTGGCATCCCGTATCTGGCACCACCAATTTTGACTTTATGGTGAAAGGACGGATGGCTTCACTTACCATCAGGTCATCCTCACTATCGTCGCTGCTGTCGCTGCTCGTCAGTGGCGGGACCACAGGGACCGGAGTTCTCCCTTCCCCCACTTGGGGAGGGGAGACCTCAACGGCTTGCTGGGTGAACTTTCCCTTTTCTGTGGGTTTCCGCTGCGGCCTTTTTGGTTTTGAGGAAGAGGCTTGGCCTCTCGGTTGTGGCACCAGGGCTGGGGCCAGGCACTCGGACGCTCGGTGGCCTTGTTGTCCACACCAGAAGCATTTTAGGGGCATTGTGGGTCGGCCCCTAAGTGGCTCTTCCACCAGATGCGGGCTGGCTCACCGTCCCAGCTGTCTCCTGGGTTTCTTCTTGGGGGTCTCTTTCTGATGCCATCACATTTCTAAGTCCATAGCCACCACTGCCCAGTACCAGTCGTGGATGCAGTCTGGGACCCCTCGGCAAAGGCAGATTTGGAGCAGTTCCTTGTCTAGACCCTCCTTAAAGTAATGAACCTGCATCAGTTCCAGCCACCATCTCATCTTCCCAGCGACCCTTCGGAATTCCTGAATGTATTCCTTAGCGGGGCAGCCTCTTTGTCTGATTCTTCTGATTTCTTTATCTGCCTCCTGCCCGTGGGACACATCTTCAAATCAGCTCCTTAATTCCTGCAGGAAGTCATCGATGTCTTCTAGCCCAGGAGCCCCCTCGTCGTGAAGCTGGGTCAGCCATTCCAACGCTTCCCCCTCCAGGTTGTCAATGAGGATGGAGACAATCTCTTGGTCATCTCGATAGCTGTCCCCATAGCAGTCGATGTGCACCCACACTTGATTTAGGAAAAATGCTAACTTTTCCGGACTCCCATCAAACGTTGCTTGGAAGTGAAGTGGGGCTTCCTCTTGGGGTCGCGGCGGCGGTGGCAGAGGCGCGGCCAGTGGCTGCGGTGCGACTGGTTGAGCTGGAATCCACTGGGCCTGGGCCTGGACCCAGCCCTGCCCGGGGTAATATGCCCAACCTGGGGGTATATCCCCAGCCGTTGGCAGTCGAGTCTGGCCTGGTAGGCCGGCTGGTCTTCTGTGCTGGGGCGGGCTCTGATAGGAGCTGGGGCTCAACCAAGCTGACAGCTGCTGTGGAGGGCTGGTAGCTCGGGTCACCGGGAGGGTTGACCGGTCCCTCCTGGGTAGCCTCGGCTGGATTCCGGGTTTTCCCACCTGCAGGGGCTGAGACACTGTTGTTCTGCCCCAGCGACGAGCCACCAATAATACGCACACACAAACTGCCAAACACTGTTCTTTTACTAATAAATGTCTCTTAATAACTTCTTAGGAGCAACATAATAGTTTGACAACAAAATAAAGGCAGAATAGGGGTTTCCAAATCTCTGCTGGTAAATGTCTAATCTTTAACAGCTGGCCGGAGTCCAAGAGATACTATGATCAGGTCTGACTGTATTTGGCAATACTCCCAGAGCTAGAAATGCAGGAAATAAGAACTGTACTGGAACAAGTACACGAGCAGACTGGAGTCACAAAGAGCAAGCGGGATATCAAACGGTTGTTTCCTGCAACCAGGCTCAGCATGGTCAGGGCTTAAATAGTCTAAGGGTGTGGCCACTTAGCCTGCAGCTCTACTCTCGAGGAGACCTCCTCCTGAGTAGCCACTCTTGTATTCTAGCAGCCCTGCGTCCCCCAAGCATGTAAAACGTTGTTTCCAGCCGTCGGCTTCAGCGTGCTGAAGCCTTAAATAGCCTTAGGGCGTGGCCAATCAGCCTGCAGATTTACTCGCGAGGAGACCTCCTTCTACAGAGCCACTCCTGACTGCTAGCTGCCCTGTGTGCCCTAGCATCAAGCAGAGGCTCCTCCTCTTCTCCTGAGTCACTCAGCTCCCACTGAGGAGGTGCAGAAGGCCCTGGTTGGCTGTCATCCTCTGGCACTGAGTCCCCCTCGCTCTCTGACTCGGGCGCCGGGTGCACGGGCCGATGGTACCGTGCCACAACCGCCTCATCGTCCTCGGGATCCATGATCACCAGCACAGGACACTGGCGGGCCACAACAACTGTGCCCTGGGTAGACCGGTTCTCCCTCATGGGAAATGTGAATGTTGGCTGGTCCAGGAAGGCTATCGGTTGATCGGTACGCTGCGACTGGTTGACGCTGCCAAGATGCATCTGCTCGAACCTTTTGGGCAGCCCCTTCAAAGTTTGGCCGTGAGCCTGGTACTTCCATTCTCCTGACTCAGTTGAATCCAGGAGCCCTGTCAACCTCCACTTCAGGATGGTTGTTCTCGCCTCCCGTGTGGACGTGATCGGTCTCTCCCATATCTGGCCCTGAGAGGCAAGATTGGTCTCCAGGTCCTCCTCTGCTCGATAAAGCTCCTCGGGAACCAGCATTTGGACTTGCTCCTTCACCCGGTCCCCCAGTTGGCGCTCGACCTCAGCCGTGGCTGAGGGGTAGGTCAGGCTCTCCATGATTCCCCCGCATGTCCCATCGGTGCCTGTCGCTTCTCCGGTTTCTTCCTCCATCTTCCCTGAGTCTTTTCTGCTGCCCGGGTAGACCGGGTAAGCGGCCGGAGCTCAGGACCCCAGACAGCAGCTCCGAACTTGGAGCTTTAAATGAAAATGGCCACAGTTCAGCCAACTTCAGGGTTGACACCAGCTTTACATGAGGCTTCAGCCCGAGGACTTCCCCACTGACCGGGAGAAGGTGGGGTTTTTGATCAGCGTTTTGTCGGGGTCTGCGGCGAGTTGGGTGATGACCCTGCTGACCCAGCTCAACCCGCTGCTGGACAATTATGCCGAGTTTTGCCGTCAGCTAAGGGCCATATTTGAGGACCCTGTTAGGGCCCAGATGGCAAACCGGCAGCTGAGAGAGTTGCAGCAGGGACGTGGATCGCTCGCAGACTACATAGCTGATTTTTGTGTGGTCTGCCAGGACCTGCAATGGAACGAGGCGGTGCTCATGGACCAGTTCCAGGAAGGTCTTTCGTTGGATCTCCTGGACGAGCTGGCGTGCACTGAATGCCCTCGCACACTGCAGGAGCTCATGCACCTATTCCTCCGCATTGATGCGCGACTTGAGCAGCGATGGGTGCAACGAGGGATGGAGGCCTCGCCCGCACCCATCAAGACAGCGCCGCTGTCGGTACCACCTCCGGACAAGCCGATGCAGTTGGGGGCTGCACGACCACAACTGACCCAAGCTGAAAAGGATCGTCAGTGCCGCGAAGGCCTTTGCCTGTATTGCAGTGGCCAGGGCCATATGGCGGTCAAGTGCCCTGCTAAGGCACCCAAACCAGCGGCGGGAAACGAGCATGGCCCGGCCTAGAGGGCTCCGTAGGTCACACTTGTTTGGCAACGGGCCAGCCACCTCCACCTCCAAAACAGCCGACTCTCGTGAAGCACCTCGTGTTAGCAGCAAGTGTGTTTGTGCCTGGTCAGGGAGTGGTGGAGATCCAGGCCCTGGTGGACTCGGCGGCCACGGCTAATTTCATGGACTCGGCCTTTGCCACGCAGTGGTCCATCCCCCAGCAGCAGGTGTCACCACCGGTCTTGGTGGAGGCGATTGACTGTCGGCCCCTTCGTTCAGGCCCTGTGGTTGCCGCGACTAGACCCCTTCACATGCGCATTGGGCCGCATGTGGAAGAAGCCGTGTTCTATGTTGCCGCAGTGCCCCACTTCCCGGTGGTGCTAGGGCTCGAGTGGTTACGGGCTCATGATCGACAGATCATATGGTCGTCTGGGGCAGTGCGGTTCCCCAGCAAGAAATGTGCCACCCATCACCTGCATGCCTAGGCAGGGGGCATGGCTACACGCTTGGACCTGGATCTACTTGCGGAGTTGGTGGACTATGCTGATGTGTTCGGGGAAAAGGAGGCGGATCGGTTGCCCCCGCATCAGTCGTATGACTGCCTGATTGATTTGGTGCCCGATGCCAAATTGCTGGTGGGCCAGATTTATTCCCTGTTGGAACCGGAGTTGGCGGCGTTGTGGGACTTCATCGAGAAGAATCTCCAGAAGGGGGTTATCCAGCCTTCTACTTCCCCGTTGGCTGCGCCGGTGCTCTTTGTCAAGAAGTCGGGGGAGCTGAGACTGTGCTGTAATTATCGCAGGTTGAATGTGATCACAGTACGGAACCGGTACCCGCTTCTCCTCATCCCTGACCTGATTGAGTGGCTTCGTCAGGCCAAGATCTTTATGAAGCTGTGGTGATGTGGTGGTCCTACAACCTGGTCTGAATTCGTGCCGGTGACGAGTGGAAGGCGGCCTTCCGGACGCATTACGGCCACTTTGAATATACCGTGATGCCGTTCGGCTTGACCAACGCGCCCGGGCGTGTTCATACATTTTATGCATGACGTCTTCTGGGACTTGCTGGATCAGTTTGTGGTCATCTACCTTGACGACATCCTGATTTACTTGTCCCCACAAGACCACTGGAAACACATGTGGCTGGTGTTACAATGCTTGCGGGACAACCACCTCTTTGCAAAGTGGGAGAAGTGCCAGTTTGCACAAACAACAATTTGTTCTGACCTAGGCTTCCTGATAAAGTATAAATCACAAACGGAGTCCCAAAAAACCTCTTTTTATTTCAACGGCTGTGAATTATGTTCATCCACAGCCGTAATAAGTCCCAAACAATTTTAATTAGTCCGACAGAAGTCTGCCACAGTCTGTCGGGAGAAGGCTGATAAGCACCCACCTTTATCTCTCTTGACACGCTGCCAAAGACCTAAGAGCCGAGGTGGCGCAGTGGTTAGAGTGCAGTACTGCAGGCTACTTCAGCTGACTACTAGCTGCAGTTCAGCGGTTCAAATCTCACTGGCTCAAGGTTGACTCAGCCTTCCATCCTTCCGAGGTGGGTAAAATGAGGACCCAGATTGTTGGGGGCAATATGCTGACTCTGTGAACCGCTTAGAGAGGGTTGTAAAGCACTGTAAAGCGGTATATAAGTCTAAGTGCTATTGCTATTGCTAATTGGCAAGTAGCTTTGCAAGGCCAAATGGAGCACAGAGTCAAAACGGAGGTGCTGAGTTACACCGACCAGAATGAACCAAGTTGCTTCCTGCAAAGCTCACATCCGTTTGCTCCTCTTTTATGTCCTATGGGAGGGGCCAATCATCTCCAAGCCTTACTCCCGAGTAGCCCTTTTCTTCCTTAACTGTTCTTGCCTTCTGGCAGCTCTGCTCCTGTGCGCATTGGGAATGGGCTCCCCCTGTTCCTCTGTCTCGCTGATGTCAGCCTCTGGAGGCTCCGGAGTCAGCACAGAACTCCCAGATGGCCCGGGCCCAATCTCTGCCTCCGACACAGAGCCTTCTCCAGACTCCAGGACTGGTCCATGTTCCTCCCCAGCCTCCTCGCTGTCCGACTCTGCTGCCAGCTCCGCAGGCCGCTGGCGGACCACAACACTATTGTATCAAACCGCTCATTGTTGTTCCTATGTTTTAGACACCATCTCTGTGGTAGAGGGGGCCGCATGTCAGCCCCATCCCTCCGACGGTACCTGGGGCCGCCATTCGTGTGGGGATTGCCGTTCCGCTGCTGCACGCTGTCGCCGATGACCCTTCCTGCATGCCTGCTCTGCTGGGTCGTCAGTGCCCGTTAATGCCTGTCTGCTATGTCCGCTGCGCGCTGAGGCATGCCCTTCAATCTGCTCTCCCAGTTGACTACTAAATGACATCATAGACATGCGCTGAAGCCGTTTGCTCACCGGCCACCATAGGATGCAACGGAGCAGCGCGGAACAGCCGACGAACAGCTGGAATGGCTTGCAATGGATTGGGGAGGGAGAGGGAGGATCCGGGGTAATTGGATGATTGGGTAATTGCACTGGGGTGGAGCTGTATGCTGCTTAAATGGTGATGGGGAGCACGGAATGTTAGCTCCAACAAAGATTCCTTTCTGTAAAACTCTAAGGTGGTCAGTTAGTACCGATTTCAGGATAAACAAACTTGGTTACTGCTTTTGCGTGCTGAGGTTTCTTTTCCCAAAGCTTACGGAACCTGACAATTCAGGACTCCAGGAGGAGAGCCTAAGATTCCAACAATTACTTAAAACCCAATTTGTGATTGAAGCTTGGGATGATGTGAAAAGGAAAGTTCAAAAGATGGAAAACTGGGGGGAAAAGAATATAATGGACATTTTGGCAGAAGCTCAGAAAGTTTACGTGAATAGGGAGATACAAGAAAGAAGAGAGGACAAGAAAGTGTTGTTGTCGGCAGTAGGGGTAATGATGGACAAGAAGCTTAATGAACATAGAGACCAGAGGAGCTCAGGAAGGGGGATAGGAAGTCGAGGGAGGTGGCAAGGTAGAGGAAGAGGAACATGGACTGGGAAAAGTGAAGAACTCAGTGTTTTAGATGTGGAAAGGACACACATTTTGCTAGGAACTGTCCACAGAAGGAAATGGAAAAAGAAAATGAACAGAAAGTATATCAACTGATGGATGAGGATGATGATTAGGGGGGTCAGGGGCCCTTGATATTAAGGTTCCACCAAGAGCCCTTGATAACTATATGAGTAGGACCTCAAGAACAGGAGTTAGTTTTTTTAATAGGCACCGGAGCCTCTCGAACGTGCATTAGCCGAGGTGGCGCAGTGATTAGAGTGCAGCACTGCAGGCTACTTCAGCTGACTGCTAGCTGCAGTTCGGTGGTTCAAATCTCACCGGCTCAAGGTTGACTCAGCCTTCCATCCTTCTGAGGTGGGTAAAATGAGGACCCAGATTGTTGGGGGCAATATGCTAACTCTGTAAACCGCTTAGAGAGGGCTGTAAAGCACTATGAAGCGGTATATAAGTCTAAGTGCTATTGCTATTATAAGTGTGCCCCCAGGCTGCCAATTAACAAATGACACAGTTAGAATATCGGGGGTAAAAGGACAGTCGTTCGAGGCCCCCCAGTTTGAGAAACTGATGTTTAAATCGAACAAATATGAAACTGAAATTCAACCCTTATATGTGCCGGCAGCAGGAACCAATCTATTGGGAAGAGATATCCTTCAGATTTGGGAATGGGGAATCCAAGTGACAAAAAACCAAATCTTGATACTAACCGAGGAAAATGAGGAACACATAACACCAACTGTATGGTCTACCCGAGGGAATAGGGGTGGACTCCAGATCCCTCCAGTAAAAATTAAATTAAAAACGTAGGAACTTATAAAGCAGAGACAATATGAGATCAGTTTGGCGGGAAGAAGAGGACTAAAGCCAGTAATAGAGGAATTAATAAAAGATGGACTCCTGGAACCAATGATGTCACCTTATAATTCTCCTATTTTACCTGTCCGGAAGCCAGACAGAACTTGGCGTCTGGTCCAGGATCTAAGAAAAATTAAGCAGATTATAGTGACCAGACATCCTGTGGTCCCTAACCCTTATACCCTGATGAGTAGAATTCCACCCGCGCATCAATTGTTTAGTGTAATAGATTTAAAGGATGCTTTTTGGGCCTGTCCTCTGGATCCAGAATCTCGCAATGTTTTCGCCTTCAAGTGGGAGGATCCGGACACGGGACAAAAAAGCCAATTTAGATGGACAGTCCTACCCCAAGGGTATACGGAAAGTCCCAATCTATTCGGTCAAATTTTGGAACAAATATTGGAAGGATTTGATAACGAGCCAACACTCTCTCTGATACAGTATGTGGATGATTTACTACTCTCAGGGGAAAAGAGGCAGGATGTAGAAAGGGGAACAAATGATTTGCTAAACTATCTAGCCTCACAGGGGTTGCGGGTGTCCAGAAATAAATTACAATATGTAGAAAGGGAAGTAAAATACTTGGGCCACTTGATAAGCAAAGGGAGCCAAAAAATTACACCTTCTAGGATTGAAGGAATTATAACTCAACCTTTACCAATGGATAGGAAGGCTCTAAGAAAATTTTTAGGACTAGTAGGTTACTGTAGACAGTGGATTATTAACTATGCAGAGATCACTAAATCAATGTATTCAAAGTTAATAGATACAGAACCATGGATAATCAGGTGGTCCGAAGTAGAAAAGAAGAAATTTCAAGAGTTAAAAGATGAACTTAAAGAGGCCTGTTAGAGAATTTTTCTTTCTCTGTTGTAGAAAAATAAATCAGAAGCTCTCACAGTTGACTGCATTTGCTGAATCAAATAACTTCTTTATAATCATATCAAAATATTTACAATACCATACATTCTTCTTTACAGCAACATAGCATAATGAAGTCTTCACACAGAGAGATACAGAGACAGACCTGAGACTGGAAAACACGTCCAGCTTCTAGCTTAATTCCTTTTGCACAGACTCATTAGCACTTTACTCACATTGGCTGACTGAGTTACCACATGACGCTTCCTGCTCATGAAGATTCCAACATTGTC
>QLTV01001151.1:7157-17748 GCA_003457575.1 Thermophis baileyi | reverse complement strand
ATCTTTCTATTCTATTCTATTCTATTCTATTCTATTCTATTCTATTCTATTCTATTCTATTCTATTCTATTCTATTCTATTCTATTCTATTCTATTCTATTCTATCCAAGAAGCTTGGATAGAAGAAAAACTTCTTCAAAGAAAAACTAGAAAATCCAGTTGCCTCTTGAAGAGGTAGGGGAAGCACCTTTGGGACAACCATGACATGGATGACTGAGAATCTCCATAGACATTAAACAATTTCTTCCTTCGTGGGGAGAATATGACAAATGAGGGCTATATTTCCTCCCGTATATAGCACAATTCCCATTCTCCTGTTCTTCCCCAGCTGTCACAGCCCCTAAATATTCTTTCCCACTTAGCAGCTTCCAGTAAAAACAGCAGCCCTCTTCCCAGTTAACCAATTCTACTTTCTATTGTTCTGTCCGAGCAAATCCTTAAAATACGTGTGACCCATTCGTCAACTACCAGTACAGAACTCCCCAGTGCTTTTAGCAGTGCATAGGACTGCGCTACACGTGGCTCGCCTCCGTTGGGCAGTCGGCGCTCAGCCCTTCAGTCACATGTCCGGGGTGACTTGAAGCAAACCCCACCAAGTTCAAACAGAATTACCCGCAAGTTTACGCGCCTCAGCCGCCACGTATGCTGTTAGTAACGGATTTCAGTTTTCGTGCCCTTCGCGTAAGAAAACGAGGGGCGACAGCTGTTCGGTTGAATAATGGCAAGTGAAGTGTGACAAGTTGATCTCGCGGCGACCGACCGTAGGGGCCGTGCGGGAAAACGCGCGTTCTTCTCGGCGCGCAGCACTGAAAGCGCTTCGCAAGTTTGCAGGCGACCCGTCAGCGCCCAGCGGCACACAAGGCCCCCGTTCCCAAACTCGGAGCGACAGCTTCACAAACTTTTCCCGCGCGTCACCCCTTACTAGCCAAAACGGTCGTGTACCACCCCCCACCCCTACCCCGAGCACGCTCGCCCCTTTTCCCGACCGCTTGGCCAAGCTCCTTCTCTCTCGCCCTCGACTTTGGCATCAGATTCGCCCGCGCAAACGTGCGCCGAGTGAAGGGACGCTCGGCGCCGTACCTCGGATGTAGGTGCACTTGCTGTCGTCCAGCAAACTGGAGCTCGATCCGCCCATCCTGCCGGCGATCGGAGCGGCTGAAGAGAAGGAACTGATGCGCGGCTGAGTGAAGGGAGCTGGAAGCAGGATGGGTTCGAATCCAACCTTTCCTCTCCGCGCTCCTCTCTCGCTCTCGCCCTCAGGCGCTCCTCTCTGTCCCCCCCTCTGCAGCCCAAGTGCAAAACTTCCTCCAGCCCCAGGCACCGCCCGATCAGGCGCCTCCTTCCCCGCTCCTCCTGGCAGAGGGTCAGGCCGCCGAAAGCGCCCCGGTTCCGGGAGACGAATCCTCGCTCGGAGCAGACGTAGAGCAGAAACCAGCTTTCTTCTGGATTCCTAACTCCAGCTCCCTCTTCTCTGCCTTTTTCCGCAAACTGCTGAACTAAATTCAGGGCCCTCTTGATAAGATGCCGAAGGGGCGGGCAGAGGTCTTGTGTTACTTCCATCGCCAGCCAGCGAGAGATAAATAGAAGCAGCTTGTCTTGACTGCACATTAAAAGAAGACCGGTCGGTGATGGAGCGGGGATCACCTGAGATCTTTGCAGGAAGATCAACTCGCTGCTTCAAACCTCACATCTAACCTGCATGAGAAAGACCTTTCTTTCCTGGCTTTTCTGCCTAAAGCAATGGTCTTTTGGCCTCCTAAAATAGCTTGGACCATATTCTTCTAAGCATGGAGATTGTTGGTGGGGTGGGGTCTGAAGGGCCCCAGCACTGATGATGTTATTTAGTTTGGCTAGTGAAAGAAAACAACCAAACTCAGAGAGCACCAAGAATCCCTGATTAGCAATCTAGAATTTTACCTTCATAAATTTGAAGGAGCCTGAGACTCTCTAGACTAACCCCTCCTCTCTGCCAGAACCCGTTTTTCTGACTGATGGCTGCTCAATCTTTGCATTAGGACAATCAGCGAAAGGGAGAGTGAACTCTCACTTACTGGCTCAGCTCTAAAACTGTTCCTCTTTTTAGGATGCCTTTCCTCTTGTTCAGCCAGAATCGCCTCTCCTGTAACTGAATTCATTTTTCCAGGTTACTCTGGAATGAGCAGATCCTAAGCTTCTGGGTAACATCTTTCAGTTATTGGAAGTGTGCTGCATCCTGCCCTTCTTCAACTAAGAGATTGTGTTAGTTGGAAAAGGTGCTCCCAGACTCTTTTTGATTTTCATCTCTTCTCTTTGTTGTCTTTCCTCAAGGCTAAGAGCATCTGCTTTGATCTCTTCCTTGGCTTCATTGCCCTTCCTTAAACTCAATGCGGATTTTGTGCAATTTCTTGTTCAAGTGTGGTGCCTGCAAGGGGACCAGGGACTTGAGTTGGGATCTCCCCAAAACTAAACATTCACTTCTTGAGATTCTTATGGATGCATTGGCCTTGTTCCCATGATGATCATCCTGCTGACTCAGATTCAGTTTGCAATCGACTACTATTTTGAGATCATTTAAATAAATATTTTTTTATTATTTTCCAAATATAAAATACAAATAAATATCAAAATAGTGGGTAAAAGGATAAGAGGGAAAGGGAAAGATAGCATAGTGAGGAAAAGGGGAAGAAACAAAAAAAGCTGTGACTTCCATCTTTTTTTTTGATGCAGTGAATTATATAATAAAATTATAATCTCAACATTTTAGTACACACACACACACACACACACACACACACACACACACGTTACTTCTGTAACAAGTATTTACTTAACCATCCAAACCCAAAGTTAGAATATTATTTTTATCTCTTACGCTCAGAAAGTCCAGAAGCAGTTTCCAAGTGGAAATAAAGCCAGTTACATTCTTTTCTTTAATCAATGTTGTTAACTTTGCCATTTCTACCAGTTCCATCAATTTCTCAATGTATTCTTCCATTCTGGGAGTTGAGGCCTCTTTCCATTTTTGAGGACTTAAAATTCTCACTGCAATCAGCATATATAAGAACAAAGTTCCCTATTTTTCATATTCCTTATCCAACACTCCTAAAAGAAAAAATTCTGGTTTCCATTGTATGCTTACTCTAAGAATCTTCTGGATTGAAGCATAAATCTCGTCCCCATATTTCTTTGCCTTGTTACAAATCATCCACATATGATAAAAAGTACCTTCTTTACAAGTACCTTTCTTTACAATTACATTTCCAACAGACTTTTGAAACATCTTTATAATATCTTTGACAATTTATCCAACATTAAATGCCAACAGGACATCATTTTATACAAACACACTATAAATGTCTTATAATTAAGTTATAATTCAACCTAAATTTCCAACAGATAATTTTCATCATGATTCTTTTCAAGTTTTATCTTTCATTCTTCTTACAGTGCATCACTAATTAAATTATCATGTTAAAGATATGATTATATAATTATATCTAATAAATTAATTACTATCACTAATTTATTATAATCAATGACCAGTATACAGTACATATATAATTTAATAAAGTACAAATGAAACCTTCATGGTAGAACTACATTGTAGCTCCCATCTGTCTGTTCTTATGCAGATCCTATCACTGATGATGTTATTTAGTTGGGTAATGAATATCTGCAATTAATCAGCCAAGCTCAGGGCACCAATTTCACATCTTTCCTTTATTAGCACTCATTCATGAGCCACACACAGTCTTGGGCATTGTGTTAAGTGCTAAGGAGTGTAAAGGAAAAAGCTTGTTTCTGCAAGATTTAGAAACAAGGCAACAGGAGTAGGCAGAATCAAAGTCAAAAGGTGCAACAAATCATTGCAATTAAGAACTTAGCTGCATGAAGGCAAATTCTAGGTCAAGCAGTCCAAACTATTGCTTGGATCCTTCAGGACATCCCATCTGAACATTTTCTATTGATTCCTGGAACCATTTCTCCAGATTGTTTCTGGCGTCTTCAGGAATTTTATCTGAGTTTTTTGAGATATGTTTCTTTTCCCCCCATGTTTTGTTGATTTTAATTATCATACTTTCCATTTCCATCAAACAGTGTGTGATCTGGGTACAATTGTTTAACAATATATAATCCACATATTTGTTATAATATTCATCTCATTAACCTAATCAATACAGCTATCTCTCAATCTAGTTACCATAATACATAACATCATTATCCTCAATTTCTCTCCATATTAGTGTTCTCTTTTCTTGTGTCTCCTCTTCCCTAACTTCTGTTTCTTTTATCTAACCATTGGTAAAATACATCCCACGTCAAAAAGTATTCAGTTTCTTCCTTATCATTAATAATAAGCGTTAATCTATCCATTTTTGCACATTCTAATATTTTCTGAAGTACCTTCTCATTCGACAGGGTCTCTTCACTTTTCCATTGTTGTGCATATACCATCCTGGCCACAGTTAATACATGTAAAATCAAATATGTAGTCTTTTTGTCGTGTTTTTTGGGTAGAATGCCCAACAGAAATGTCTCTGGTCTCAGTTCAATATGTTTCTTTGTCATTTTTTTCCAACCAGGTACATATTTTAAACCAGTATTTTTTAGTTTTGTGACATGTCTACCACATATGATAGTATGAACCCGGTGTTTGGTTACATTTCCAACATTTGTCAGATCTACAGTATCTTTATACATTTTAGCCGGTGCAAAGTGCCATCTATAAAACATTTTATACAGATTTTCTTTATATGCGGTTGACATTGTCATTTTAATATTTCTATCCCACAATTTCTGCCATTTATCTAGTTCTATTGCATATCCAAAATTTTTAGCCCAAGCAATCAGTCTCCTTTACCTGCTCGCTTTCCAATTTAATGCTCAGTAATAATCATTTAGTTTCTTTTTCAATTTATTGTCTGTTCCAGTTAATATCTGATCTAATTATGTTGATCCTTTGTTAAAACCATAGGTTTTTGCGTCTTTCTCATAGCGAGATTGTATTTGTATTTGTGGCCACCATGCAATTTCTATTCCTTGCCTACTAAGTTCCTGTTTAGTTTTTAATTCCCCTTTGTTTTTCAAAATATCTTTATATCTTACAATTTTTCCCAAATTAACTATATTAGGGTGTACCAGTGCCTCCATCGTAGAAAGCCAGGTTGGTATTTTCAAATAGTGTTGTTCCTTTATTTTAAGCCGAACAGATAACAATGCATTTCTAACATAATGTCTCTGAAAATAACTATGTATTTTATTCTTCACGTACCAAAGGAAAGCGTGCCAGCCTAATTGAAGATCATGCTCTTCTAGTGTTAGTAATCTTATGTGTCTCAAATTGATCCATTCTTTCACCCATGTAAATACCGAGGCCTGATAATATCATTCCCAATCTGGTAGTCTGAAGCCCCCTCTTTTTTTAGCGTCCTGCAACATTTTCATTCCTATTCTTGCTTTCTTCCCTAACCAAACAAATCTTGATATTGTTTAATTTCTCAAAAAAAAAAATTATCCAATCTTATTGGTATAGTCTGAAATAGATATAAGATTCTTGGCAAAATATTCATTTTTATAGTTGCTATTCTTCCTGACAATGATAGTTGTAGATCTTTCCATTTCTCCAAATCTTGTTTGATTTGCCTCAGCAATTTCATATAATTGTCCTCTTTAATTGTTGCACATTTTGCTGTTAATTGTATACCTAAATATTTCACTTTTTAAACTATCTGTACGTTAATTCTTTCCATTAACCTTCTTTTTTGTGTGTCTGTAACATTCTTAACTAAAATCTTTGTCTTGTTTTTTTAATTAAGGTTTTTTATTTATTTTCCATTTTAAAAAATATAAACATTTCATCTCCCTTTAAGCAGTGTCGTCTGGGTACGAATATTTCTGTGCAACATCCTTCCACAAATTATATACATTGAACAATTATACCTTGTGTAACTTATTTCCTTCATAACATATCTTCTAATAAAAATACAGTAATAACATTAAACATGATTATTCTCATCATACTCATGTTATCAGTTGCCATTTTATTCTTATCTCTATCTTAATGTATTTTCTATTTTTCTTGTTGTCTTCCTTTATTTCCAATTTCCTTTTTTATTCTCTAACCATTGGTAAAATGCTTCCCATATCATATAATAATCAGTTTGTTCTTTCTCCTTAATTGCTAGTGTTAGTCTATTCATTTCTGCACATTCTAATATTTTCCTAATCACCTTCTCTTCAGTAGGAATCTCTTCACTTTTCCAGTATTGTTCAAATACAATTCTAGCTGCTGTTAATACATGAATAATTAAATATATATTTTCTTTGTTATAAGTTCCAGGCAGGATCCCCAGCAAAAATATTTCTGGTTTAAACTCAATATGTTGGTTTATCATTTTTTCCAACCATATCTTTATTTTTGTCCAATACTTCTTTGCTTCTCCATATGTCCACCACATATGATAATAAAATCCAGGTAACTGGTGGCACTTCCAACATTTAGCTGATTTGTCTTTAAACATCTTTGCCAACCTAAATAAATAAATAAAATAAATAAACATCTTTATTTATTTTCAATCCCGCTACTTCCCCATATTCTATTTTTTTAATTAGCTTCAGTCCAGTCTCTAGGGGATCTTCTAATATAAAAACCAAGTCATCTGCAAATGCCTGTAGTCTGTATTTTTCTTTTTTTATTTCTATTCCTCTTATTTCTTCATCTTTTCGGATATTTCTAGTTAACACTTCCAACGTCAATATAAATAGCAAAGGAGACAGTGGACATCCCTGTCTTGTGCCTTTATGTCAAAATTCTCAGTCATGTCTCCATTTACTATCACCTTTGCTGTTTGTTTACAATATATTGCTTTAATCATAGTAATAAATTTCTCCCCAAAGTCCATATATTCTAATTGTGCCAACATAAATTGCCAATTGACATTATCAAAAGCTTTCTGTGCGTCTAAAAACATCAATGTCATTTGTTTTCCCGGATGTGTCTCATAATATTCCAATGTGTTTAAGATCATTCTCATTTTTTTAATCTGTCAGATTTTTAATCTGCCTTTTTTGGTAAAAATCCATTCTGATCTGGATGTATAAATTCATTCAAATATCTTTTTAATCTCTCTATTATTGAGGCATAAATTTTATAATCCGCATTCAATAAAGATATTGGCCTATAGTTCTTTATGTGTGTTGAGTCCGAGTCATCTTTTGGAATAAGGGTGATGTTTGCCTCCATCCATGAGTTCAGTATTTTCGCTTCCAATAATACTTCAGTATAAACTTCCACCATCACTGGGCTTAATACCTCTTCTAGTTTTTTATAAAATTCTGCCAGTAATCCATCCGGCCCTGTTGTTTTATTATTTTTTGTCTCTTAATCGCTTCTGTCACTTCCAATATACCGTGTTTCCCCGAAAATAAGACCCCGTCTTATATTTTTTTGAACCCTGAAATAAGCGCTTGGCCTTATTGCCATGCACTCAAAAGCCCGATTGGGCTTATTATCAGGGGATGTCTTATTTTGGGGGAAACAGGGTAGTTATGCGTTGGTTTAACATGTCTTTAACTGTATCCGGTACCTTGGGAAGGTCTGATTGTTCCAGGTATTGTTGTATTTTATTTTCCAAGATTTCCTCCTTATCATATAATTTCTCATAATATTCTTTTATAATAGTTTTTTTCTCCTCACTTTGATAATGAAGCATCCCTGTCTCATCGCTTAGACAATGTATAATTTCCCCCCTCGCCTTTTTCAACTTATAGGCCAACCATCTGCCAGGCTTATTACATTCTTCTTCTAAAATACTATTTTGTTTTTTCTTTTTGTTTTTCTTTCCCATGTGTGTTATAGCTAGTCCCCGAGTAAATGCCTTAACAGTATCCCATACAGTTTGTAGGGAAGTCTCTTCTTTCCTATTTTCTTTAAAGAAGAAGTCCAATTCTTTTTCTGTCTTTTGTATAAATTCTTTTTCTTGCAATATTGCTTGATTCAATGTCCATCTCCATTTTCTTTTTTGCCCTTTCCATATAACCTTCATAGGGGTGTGGTCTGCCCACACATTTGGTTCTATCTCTATCTCTTGTACGCTTGTTTTCAATTCTACAGTCATCCATACCATATCTATTCTAGACCACGATATGTGTCTATTTGAGTAAAACGAATATTGATTTTTCTTAGGGTGGCTATCTCTCCATACATCTTGCATTCCTATCTCTCTTCCATCATTTTGAAGAAGGTCTTTGGGAGTGTTTTCCTAGCTTTTTTACCGACTGTACTGCTCTTATAGTCAAATTCTCTATTTACAATTGCATTGAAATCTCCTACCATACAAATATTTTCATATTCTAATTCTAGTATTTTCTTATGGAGTTTTCCATAAAACTCTTCTTGTTTATTGTTAGGCGCGTATCTCCCTATCAACAATATCTGTTTTTGATTTGTTGTTATCTCCAACATCAATATTCTTCCCTCTTCATCTGCAAAAACTTGTCTAGCCTTTATCATTTCTTTAATATATAGAGCCACCCCCCCTTTTCTTTTTTTTTTGTGCTAATGAATAATATAGCTTCCCAATTTTAGGGTACTCGAATAACTTACTGCCTTGCTTTTTAATATGTACTTCTTGGAGACACACTATGTTCAATTTTAATTTAATTTAATTTAATTAATTGTATTTCTATGCCGCCCAACTCCCGAAGGACTCTGGGCGGCTTCTAAATTTCTCTAATTTATTGAAAATTCTTTTTCTTTTCATCAGTGAGTTTAGTCCATTTATATTAATTGATGTTAGTTTTGTTTCTTCTTCCATCTTTTACTTGTAAATAGGTTTTGTTGTCCTAGTTGATCTTATTTATCTCGGTTCTTTCTGCCTCGCTCCTTCTCTCTCCCTTCTCTCTTTATCCTCTGTTTTAGTTTCTTCTTGTTGTATCTTTTTTCTCCTTTCTCTTCTGCTGTCCCTACTTGCTCTCCTTTCTCTTCTCCTTCTTGTAATGTAAAATAATACTCATAAAATTGTTGTGCACTCTCCACTGTATCCAGTCTGTGTCTTTTCTCTCTCCAAGTAAGCAATATTCCCTCAGGTATCAGCCATCTAAAATTAACCTCATGTTTTATCAAATGTTTTGTCAGGAATTGGTATTCTCTCCTTGCATCTCTTACTCTTCTTGGTATTTGTTTCAGCACTACTATTTCTCTTCCTTTAAATTTTAGTGGTGGCTCTCTTGTTCTCTGGAGTATTCCCGCTCTCATTGCCTTTTTTGAAAACCTCACGTGAACTTCTCTGGGAAGCTTATTTCTTCTTGCATAGCTTGTGTATACTCTGAAAATTTCTTCCATACCATAGAGCGCTTCCCGTTTGTCCATTTCTAGTGCCTTTCCCAATAATTCCACCATTTTCTCTGCAAGGTTTTCCCCTTTTTCCTCCTCAACATTCTGGAATCTTAAAAAATATTTAGCCGTATCCATTTCCAACATAATAATAGATCGTTCCAGATCATGATCTACCTTAATAAGTCTATTCTCAATCTCTTCTACTTTCTTATCCATTTGATCTGTCTTCTCTTCCACTTTCTGAATCCGTTGTTCATTTTTGGTAATTATTTGCTGAATATTTTCTATTTTATCTTCCATTTTTTCCCCATCTTTTGCATTCTGTCTGTTATATCCTCATGATTCTTAGTCATTTCTCCTTGTAATGATTCCTATAGTGCTTGAATCATATTTTTCAGCTCTGATTGGAAGATGCTTTGTTTTTTAGTCTGTAACATAGACTCAATAGAGCGCTGACTAGCAGGACTCGCCGCCACCGATGAGATCGTTGACGATGGCGCTGATGACGGGGTTTTCCTCCCTGATTTGCTAGCATTTATATTACTTGCCATTTTGATAATCTATAATAACCCACTCTTTAAGATAGTTATTATTTAGTAACAGACCACCAATCAATGACCCAACAGTCAATAATACTGTATAGTACTAAAAGTCAAATATTATGCTCCACCATATCCAGCCCTCCGATTGGTTATCCACCAATTCCTGTCTTATTTCCAATTCTTTTTTGTTTAATTTTTTTATTATATACACAAAGACACTACATAACATACAAACATACATTGATAGGAAGCGCAGTTCCTATTTGAGCTATAGCTCAAGATCGGTCTACAAGTATTTCATATACTTATCATTTAATTTAAATATTTTTAATACATTTATAATTCATTTCCATTTCCTCCATATTTTTCTAATTTCTGGTCTACTTTTTATCCTATTTCAGCTATCACTTTTGAGAATTTCTATAATACATATTCAATCTTCAGTTTCTATATACATTTATTTACAAACATATCTTTTTCCTTATATAAAATTATACATATATGTATATCTACCATATCCATTGTCACACATTTCGTAGTTCTGAGTCCCTGTTTTTTAACCAGTCATAAAACCTATTCCAAGTTAAATAATATTCTGTTTCCTCCTTATTCTGCAATTCTTTTGTCATCTTATCCATTTCAGCACAATCCAAAATTTTCCTTATAATTTCATTTTCATTTGGTATTTCATTGTTTTTCCATTGGTACAAAGATGTATTCTGAGGATATGTTT
>QLTV01001150.1:236548-247395 GCA_003457575.1 Thermophis baileyi | reverse complement strand
TCCCTGACAAAGGGACAAATTCACAGACATTTCAGTTTCCTGATATAGGTATAGGTTTCCGGCCTGAGTAGAAGATCTCCAAGGTCCCTTCCAACTCTGTTATTCTGTTAAATAAACAATGTTGTATGTTCTTGTGTTAATGACCTCTACTGCCTCTGCTATTGTAAATGAACAGACCAGGTAGTACAAGAAGCAATCACAGAAAATACTTTTTTTCTGTAAGTAGGATTATATACTTTATTTTCATTAGCATTGGCTACAATTCAATGTTCTGAAATCTCTGCCCCTTCATCCAAAAAAATCCAGATATAGAAATGGACACATGGTAGAGCACTCTAGGTACACATGGCATCTTCCTAAAAGAATTTGGATGGGGAAAAAACATAATAGAGCTATCTTAAAAATTTAAAGGAAGAAAATCTTGCTTTGTGGATTATAACTGTTACTGCAGAATGGTTTTCATTTAAGAGCACTCACTCTGGAGAAGTGTGAAAATAATAATTTCCTCCAAAAGTAAAAATGTTGCTCAGAACATTCTCTAATATTTTTCTCCCATTATTTTTTAAAAGTTATTTTACATTAATCAAAACAATTAACATAATTTATATGTTTTTCTTATTATAGAACACTTATGAACACAGATTGCAAGTACATTTCAGCCTCCTGGGAGATTACACTAGGGTTTCAGGAGATGACCTATAAAAGAAAGAATGTCTACATAAGTCCATAATCTGATCAATATATCCAGGTATAATTACGGTAAATTATTTTTCCCAAAAAAGAACAAACTGTAATAGAATTAGATTTCATATTGTTTCCATTGCAGATACTATGTTAAATATTATTTCATGCTTTAAAAGTATTCAAAATCAAAATGAACCTAAGGCTCCTTTTAAATATGTAATCCAATATAATTATTTTTTGTAAAAATAAATCAGTGTAAGCCTGATTTGATAGACAAATTAAAGAGAACGTCTACTACACTGGTGAATACATGGAATAGAAAAATTTTAATAGAAAATATCAAATTTACTCCCAAGCCATAGCTTATAATTTGGTAACTATACTTATACTTACCAAACAAAGTGTAGACTTAATTTAAAACATAATGGAATGGACTAGGTTAGGTTAAGTCTGATTTTCTGTAAAATTATACATTTGCAAAGCGAATGTATTGTTGCAATAGTAACAATTGTAACAATTCTTATATAATACATCACATTAAAATATCATTCAAATTTTTTTTATAATGATTTGCCAAAGTTAATCATTGTCTTGTTTCTCTGTTGAAACTCGTTCCATCAAAGCCCTCCAAACATTTCCTGGTATTTTCTGATGTTTTTCTATTAAACGCTGTAATGCATTCTTTGCCTATGGGGGGAATGAGGGGTGAGAAATATAAATTATTCATTATTATTGCATCATTCAGTGGTAAATGATATTTGAAATAAAAAGCAACAAATGAATCCTTTTCAAAATACAGTGTAACATTAACCAGACATTCAATAATTTACCCCTGAAACCCACAATTTGAATCACAAAAATGTTGTCTGAACATCCATATAGTACATGCTGGAAGTAACTTGGCAATCCATCCAGGAGTCTTTATTTTAACCTTGTGGGTTGGGATCAATTCTTAAAGGAAGTTCTTACTTTTTCGGCCAATTCTTCTGCTGTTATATTTGGATCATATGGAATAGGATCTCCAAAATATGTCTGCAGTTTAACTGGAAAGTTCCCATACAGAAGAAATATTGGCAAATGAAGATACTCATATATCAATCTGAATAATTCTGGTTAATTGAAAAAGGAGAGATTAATAGGATAGCAGGTACAATGATGTATTTTATCAATTTACTCATTTAAAACCTCTGACAAGTGGTGATTCATTCACACATTTGTACAAAGTTGCTTCCTGACATAAATCTCAACAGCAAGTTAGTACCTGCTTCCAGAATCATTTTGAGTTCTGCATTAAAAAGTTAAGCCTATATGGCAGTTTGCTAAAAATGTTAAAGGATAGAGAAAGATACCAAGCTAAAAAACTAGGATCTAATAAAATGAGTGGTGACCAGAACTGAGGTAACTGCAAGGAGAAGCAATGTTTGCAATTAGTCATTATACTGGTTTGTAATTGTCAGGTTTGGAGTCTGGAAACATTCTTCATGGAAGATGTCATCTCTATTTTCAGCTAACAGTACTGAGGCACTCAGTGAACTACAAAGTTGTTTCCTAACAGAAATCTTCCTGTGGAAGTTATTACCATAAAATTTGGTGATATCTACTAACCTGAATGATTCTAAAAGCAAATGTATAAATTGATGGAAGGCAGGTCTGTTAAGGGCTATCAATCTTGAAGACTCAATGTTACCTCTGTTGGGAATATTGTGTTTTTAAAACCCAGTTATAAGGGACCCATGGTGGAAGAGGAATATGCGTCCATCTCCTATTTGTAAATATTGTAGAGGTATCTGGTTGGCTATTAAATGTTGGCTTGATCCAGAGGGACTGTTCTT
Organism: Thermophis baileyi; assembly: GCA_003457575.1. Taxonomy (NCBI): domain Eukaryota; kingdom Metazoa; phylum Chordata; class Lepidosauria; order Squamata; family Dipsadidae; genus Thermophis; species Thermophis baileyi. The sequence goes on along the minus strand of QLTV01001150.1, from coordinate 244,879 downwards.
ATGCATTAAATTTTTCAACAGTAACAATTTTTATTTATAGCCCATTTTTATTTTATATAACCAAGATGGTGGACATAATGTTACTGCCTCGTACGTTCCCCACAACAACAGTCCTGTGATATGAGTTCAGCTAAGAGAAAGTGACTGAGCCAACTGGCTTTTATGCCAAAGTGAATACTAGTATCATAATGTCCCAGGTTCTAGTCAATCACCTTAAACCACTATATTACACTGACTTTGTAATGAGTTTTCAATATTTTCAGCTTTTTATTTTTCAAACTGTAATCTCTCAAAGGACAAATATCAAACTTCAAGAAAAAATATTACATGCCCAGACTAGTGCAGTGGTTTAGGAGGTAAACTTGGATTCATATCCTGTGTACTTAATTTTAGGTCTGTCCTTCATGCACATCTCTTAACAATTTTGGATTGAGAAGATTCATATATATTCCACAGTGTTGTTAATCTGGGAATATATTTGGGAAATCCAGATATATTGAATTAAGTTACAAGAGAAATGCAAAATATAAATGAAATAAGAATAACTCTTCTTTTAGAGCATATAAATTTATTTACATACTGGAATACAGTAATAAAAACCAGAGCACTTTATTTAAATCATGCCCACCACTATAGACAAAAAGTAGCCAAAACAAGCTCTAATCAGCAGGAACAAAATATAATTATCAGTAATTTAATACGAAAAAGCCCAAACTAAAAGTTGCTTACTTATTTGCTTACTTCCAACTACTCGAATACTTTCTCGAATATTTCGTGTGAATGTAGGAATGATGGGCTGAAAGAATAGTGATGGAAATATATATTAAAAATTATTTCCAATAATGAAATTATTGTATATTAAAATAATTCTTTACGTACTTGGGGCCTAAAATCAGAAGACTGATTAAGTGAAAAATGAAGAGAACAAGTATAGTAACATATTTCTTATTCACATTTCCATCTAGTAGTCGATCCAAGAAACGAAAACTTTTTTTTTTTTTGCAGATTTACAAAGCTCTTTGAATGAGCTTTGTGAATGACTGGGAATTTGAGTGTTATTCATCCACTCTGAATCTAACCCTTTTACTACAAGGCTATATAAGCCTCATTAATTCAACTTCAATCAGTAGGAATTCAAGGTCTGCGCTTTGAGAATATTTGAGCTAGTATAATACATTTTTGTACTGCTCTATATACCTGCAAAATTGTTGTCCACATTTCAGAAAAGCAACATTGTCCTGTAAGCAATTAACAAAATAGAAAATTATCTAGGATCTTCTCAAATTTTCTTCTTTCATCAAAGAAGTTATGGAGAAATCTGAGACACTGGTAATAATCATTTGGTCTCCATTAAGAATGGGAGAGATATTTTGCAAAGTCTCTTGGCACTAGCAAAGTATTCATGCTTGAAAACATTCATTCAGCTGCTGTGTCTGGAAGCTCAGACAACTCCTTGAAAAATTTCTTAGGTTGTCTATAAGTCTACATGAGGCAATACTTTCAGTGGAAATACTCTCATAGCAAAGCAGTTGTATATATTTCAATTGTGCTTACAAAACATTCTTGTAGGAGTAAATAAAGTTACACATAATGCTTTTTAGAAAGTTAATAAAGTAACTTAATTGCCTTGAGTTAAAAAGTACTGTGAGGTAGACTGAGTACCGACTGGCCCAAGAATCTGTGACTGAGGATGGCTTGGGTTTCTTTAGTATCAGTCCCCAAGATCACTATAGGACACCGACTTTCTAATTTGGTTGAACCATCTGTCTTCCTCACGTTGTTTTTTATTGCTTAAAGTGTACCAGAACACTTTTATTGTAAGAAATATTAAATTTCTAAGCATGGCACTCGTAAACAGCTATAATCTTATATTCCAGTAATTCCCACAGAATACTTACCACTTTTGCGTCAATGGCCACTTGAGCAAATCCTTTACGATTTCTCCACATAAGAGTGTAATTTTCATTACTGAATAGTGATTCCCGTACTCCCCCTGGTGAAATTATCACCAGTCCTCCATTCTCTAACGCCTTTCTACATTCTTCTCGAGTTCCATGCAGAATACGGAACACATTACTTAATAACTGTATACCTGGAATTCATAAGAATATGTTGTAGGACTAATATTGATATAAAATTATGATCTCCACAGATACTATATTTTATCAGACAAATATGGAATAAACAATGAATAAGAAAGTAGGTGTAAATTATGAGAAAGACAAAAAAGGATTGTAACAAAGTATCAATTCCACACTTACACTATCCATTACCAATCTGTAACTAATGAAATACTCTCAAATCAAATCAATACTTTCAAATCAACAATCAGTGGGTTGTTTTCATCTCATAGTTTTTGATGAAAATTTATCCTGGAAAGAAATCTAGAAACAATCAACATCCAGTAATCAATCTCTTTCTTTAGATTATGCAATATATATTTTATGCTGTAAATTTTACACGATCCTGATGATTTAAAACCCCTTTCCTTAACTATCACTAGCCTGGAAACAAATTAACTAGCTCTAGAAGGCTTCATGGGGGAAAAAAAATTGAGATAGGAAGCCAAAGTTATACAGAAATGTAGTTTTCTTTTTAATAGAATGTAGCTTGTTTAAGGCAATTACCTGGGATTGAAAATACATTACGATGAGCAACTATATGGAGAATTTTTTTCTTTCTGATAAGAACAATGGCCACTAAGTAGAAAAAGTCTAAGAAAGTTGCTCCATGATAATGAACAATCATTGCTGGTCCATCTGGTATTTTTTCTAGACCATGTACCTCATAACCTGTTATGGACAGAAACATTCAAAATTAGCAGTTGATATTAAGTTTGAATAGCAAAACATTTTTCAGATATTAAAATTATGAAACTGCTGAGTACAACTGAACTGCCTTGACTATAAACTTAGCAGTCGTGCTCACAATGTATATATTGCAGTGGCGCGGTGGTGCAGTGGTTAGAATGCAGTCCTGCAGGCTACTTCTGCTGCCTGCCGGCTGCCTGCAATTTGGCAGTTCGAATCTCACCAGGCTCAGGGTTGACTCAGCCTTCCATCCTTCCGAGGTCGGTAAAATGAGGACCCAGATTGTTGGGGGCAATATGCTGACTCTGTAAACTACTTAGAGAGGGCTGTAAAACACTGTGAAGCGGTATATAAATCTAAGTGCTAGTGCTAGTGCTAGTGCTATTGCAGCCGAGGAGGAAATAGGACAACCTGCAATATAGATTCCAGTGGGCTGTTCTTTCAAGTAGACATTTGGCATAATTCTGAATGAAAATACAGGAAAAAGTGGCAGTGAGCAGTATTTAGGAAGTTCTGGGTAGTTTAAAGAGGTTAGGGTAAGACACAGGCATACCCAGCATAGTTTACGCTCCTATTTTCAATAACCTATGACTTGGCTGAGAGAGACTGACTGGCCCAAGATCATCCAGCTTACTTTTATGGCTTAGAACTCATGGTCTCCCTATTTCTAGCCTGATACCTTAACCACTAGACCAAACTGTATGTTTGCTTCTTTGAGTTATTTATAAAAACAACAAAGATGGGATAAAAAAAATCAAACAAAAATAAATGAAAAGAACACTGCAAAAGCTCCATTAATCACACATTCCCTTTCTAAAAAGTCAGGCTGACAGAATTATGCCTATAAATATTGGCAATTACCTCTAGTCTTGATTTTGTTTTCTTTTTCAATCTATGACAATGATTCCTTTGACTTCCATTTACTCTAGTGTATTTTTCATAAATTTAATATACATTATTAACCATATGAAACTTTGTTAATTGAATAATGTGCAAGAAAATAAGTTAATAATTAAGTAAAAAACATGGAAGGTGTTTTCCAGAAAATAAACTAACTTAAGAATGTAATTAATACTCATCCCAACCAATAACACTGATGACAACTGAACAACCAATTAATTGAAGGATACTATTGAGAAAGGGTAAGTGTATAATTATATACATAGTAAGCATCCTCCAAACACTAAGATTCATAACAATATAAAATGACATGATACTAAAAGCAATATTTTAAAAAGTCCAGGGAACTGGAAATAAACTTTATTAAATTATCCATTGACTTTATGAATATCTATCCTTAAGTGTGAGGATAATTTAGTTCACAACTTTCATTCATAAGAAGAATGGTAGAATGCTTACCATTCCATATTCTTGCGTGAACATACCATGCAGTTGCCAACAATTGTCTTACACCATCCCAGAAATCATTCATATAACCTTCTTGTGTGTCTGTCTTTCTTTTGTAAATATGAACAATGATAGCAGTAATAACTAAGAAAAGGAAAATGACTGTTGGAAGTAGAAAAGCTATAAGTAGTAGTATAAGGAGGCATGTGATCAGGTAACTCAGGTATTCTTCCAAGCGTTCCACTCCAGTCCATTCTTCTAACAAATAAAACAGGCATCTTAAGTAGGATGTGGACATCTGCTCTGCACCACAGAATTCATTTTGGCTTATCATGTTCTCTTTAAAAAAGAAATAAAACAACAGTTTTAGACCATCATATATTTCTCCCTAACATGTGAATTTCTCTTTCAATTATTAATTTTAATTATAACTTTTAACAGAGAGAAAAACACTATCATACACACATATGCACATTTCCTAAAAAATGAGCCCAATTAGTAAAGCTTAATTCCAAGAAATGAATATAGAATTGATGTCTTACATAGTAAATAACTAAAACATGAACTGTAGTTATTGCCAAGTGTACCATCAGATGTAGGAAAAACAAATTTGAGATTTTGATATATTGGCTTAGCTTGAAATTCTTGATTCTAACTTCATGTTCTTTATGTTCTGCACTGATGACATTATTTAGTTTGGTAATGAAACATCTATAAGAAAACTACCAAGCTCAGATAGCACCACGGACCCCAGGTTCTACTAAACAGTAATACAGGATTTGATAATATATTTTACATGAAGCTTTCTTTGATACTTTGCTTTAATGCTGTGGTCTAGTATTACTTTCCATTATACTGCATCAAAAAGTCAGTTTGGGCAATAAAACTTGTAACATTCAAGAACATTATATAAAAGATGAACACCACATCCCTACTGCACATAACAAGAACATACGTAACTTTTTTTAAATATGCATGTTTAAAGACAAAAGTGTAATTCATGCAAGGCAAAGCTGTAAAACCCTTAAGAGGAGACTGAACTGGTGATAAATTCTTGAAATGTTCTCCTATCACCTCTTGCAATTTTTTCAATCTGTAAGAGTTCGAAAAGGTTGCTTACTTTACAGCAGAGGTCTTCAAACTTGGCAGTGGACTTCAACTCCAGAATTCTCCAGCCAGCATATGTGGCTGGAGAATTCTGGGAGTTGAAGTCCACAAGTCTTAAAGTTGCCAAGTTTGGGGACCCCTGCTTTACAGTAAAGCCACAAAGGATCCTGTGGCACCTTAAAGATTTCCAAGTTATTACTACATAATTTTTTGTGGGCTACAATCTATCAGAGGCAATATCCCTCAAGAAGTTGATTATGATCTGTAGAAGAGTATAAATAATGCATTTGTTCATGCTGGCAAGTTTTGGATAGGGACTGGATTGCCACCTGTCAGAAAAGTTACTAGCAATCAAGACTGACTCAAAGGTGCACAAAACATTCTTTGATGGCTTTCCTTCAGCTGATATTACTGGGAAGAAGTTAGGAGAGGGTAACAAACAGATTGAGGGAAGCTGATTGTTGCATATGCTTAATTTCAACGAAGAAAGATAATCAGATAGTTTCTCCTTCTTTTCAAAAACCTCCGCCTGGTACTGATTTTTTTTCTAGGTTTACCTGCGCTGAAAAGGAGTAGATTAATATTTTAATACTAGAGCCTAGGTGAGCAGAAGAGGAGGAGGAGGAAGAGGAAAAAGTGACAATAGAGGGGAAGGGCATTCTGTTGTTTTTCCTTTGATCCTACCAAAACCCTACCAAATTAAGGCCCGCGAAGCTCATTTCTTCCCTCGGGCATCCGCAGGATTCCTCTCCCAGCGGCAGAGGAAGAACAACCTCGGGACTGTCGCCTTTACAACGAATTTTCCTAGGAGCCTTTCAAGAAGCAGAGCCGCCTCCCTTCGGGTTATACCGGCAGGATTTTCTTCCGACCGGGGATGGGAGAGCCACGGAGAAGAACTTCAGGACAAACGGAGAGGGAAGGGTCCGGAGCTTCACTTGAATCAAGGGGGTGGGGAGGCTTTGGCCACAGAGGGTGCAATGATGCGGGTCAGCCGAAAAAAAACCCAATGCCAATGGTGTCCCCCTCATGGCCGGCATTCACTAACCCAGATCGTCGTAGCCAGGAAGAGAGGCCCGTCCGTCTCCCTCGCCCTTTTTCAAAGGCAGGAAACGCTTCGCTCTCTGCAAGACCTGAGTTTTCCTTCTGCTTTTCCCTCCCACGCCCAAGAGGGCGGTATTGGAAGTGAGCGCTTCGGAAGGCGCTCCGAGCACCAGCGTCGCTCCATTGGTCCACGAAAGAAGCATGACGACGTACAGTGTCTTCAGAACCTGCCAATCCGTGTACTTGAACTTTGGTTTAATGAATTAACTATTTTGGCTGATCAGAAGTAAGCGTGCACAAGACACTGAAACTGAAGAAAGACGACCTCTTTTAGAGATTAGAGTTGTGCGATCGAAGCTAGTGAGTTACTGTAATTCCATTACAGTAATCGTCTTGTCATTCTTAATTTCTGTCTCTTTCAAGTCCAAGATCCCTGGACCTTGCCGAAAGTAAGGCAAGACTTTGGCTCTTTTCGTTCTTTCACACTTGCTGTTTTTCATTTGTTTGACGCATTTTTGTGCCCGGGCGTGAATATATCACGCAAAATTTTTTAGACGTGTGCTTTATTTGCATTTTAGAGTTTAGAGATAACTACTGTATTACTCACAATGTAACAGTTCCAAGGGGAACCATGTTAACCTTTGCAGCAAAACCACGAAAAGTTTTATGACCTTTATGTTATCATTTGGGTGGGTAGGTTGTACTTTATCTGTGTTTTATGTTTACATTCCAATGCATAATTTTCTTTATGCATCTATTTCAAATTAAAATGTCTTCTGTTGCTTATATGAGGTTCTGGTCAAGGATACAAAGACTTTTACTTGATAGAAGAGAATATTAGTAGCTGGGGTTGAACTATGGAGTCTTTGGTGCTCTTTGAGCTTGATGGTTTTTTGCAGATGTTTCATTAGCAAACTAGGTTACATCAGGTAAGCCCTAGGTGGTGTGAGGCCAGGTTATCTACAGAACTGTCTTCCCTCGTCACATCAGCCCACCCAAATTCATGCTGCGAATGCATATTGTGTAAACCGTGAATTATAGGATTCCTATTGGCGAGGTCCAGGAAGAAATTCTTCTCTGCCATTGCACTGGTCCTTTGGCGCATTTCCCCCCCAGAGGTGGCCCTCGCCTCCAGTCTCATGGTCTTTCAGAAATGTCTAAAGACCTGGCATTGCTATCTTGCTTGGGGCTCACATAAGAGCACACAGCCATGAGGCTGGTTAGCACTGTAAAGGCCCTCCTCTCACTTTTTAATTAACTTTTAATCTTGAATTTTAACTATCCTTGCCTATTTAAAATTTTATGTACAATTTTTATGTTTTCATATTTTGTTTGTACACCACCTACAGTCCCTGTGAGGGAGATGGACAATTTCCATATTTGGTAAATAAAATCTCTATTGGTCCAGTCTCTCTGCTTCCCATGCTACAGTTAAATTTTTTATTTATTTATTTAGTTTGTCAAACATGTAAACGATAACAGGTATAAGTATAAACATAAATATGAACACAGTAAATGGGTAAGAATTAATGGAGACAGTAGGACAAGGACGGTAGGCACGCTGGTGCGCTTATACAGTTGCAAGAAAAAGTATGTGAACCCCTTGGGATTACGTGGAGTTTTGCATGAATTGGTCATAAAATGTGCTCTGAACGTCATCTAAGTCACAACAATAGAAAAAAACAGTCTGCTTAAAATAATACTACACAAACATTAGATGTTGCCATGGTTTAATTGAACATAACATGTAAACATTCACAGTGTAGGGAGGAAAAAGTATGTGAACCTTTGGACTTAATAACTGGTTGACCCTCCTTTGGCAGCAATAACCTCAACCAAACGTTTCCTGTAGTTGCAGATCAGACCTGCACAACGATCTGGAGTAATTTTGGACCACTCCTCTTCACAAAACTGTTTCAGTGTATCAATATTCTTGGGATGTCTGGTGTGAATCGCTCTCTTAAAGTCATGCCACAGCATTTCAATCGGGTTGAGGTCAGGACTCTGACTGGGCCACTCCAGAAGG
>QLTV01001150.1:164340-228124 GCA_003457575.1 Thermophis baileyi | reverse complement strand
CTGCAAATAGAGGAAACGTTTGGTTGAGGTTATTGCTGCCAAAGGAGGGTCAACCAGTTATTAAGTCCAAAAGTTCACATACTTTTTCCTCCCTGCACTGTGAATGTTTACATGTTATGTTCAATTAAACCATGGCAACATCTAATGTTTGTGTAGTATTATTTTAAGCAGACTGTGTTTTTCTATTGTTGTGACTTAGATGACGTTCAGAGCACATTTTATGACCAATTCATGCAAAACTCCACGTAATCCCAAGGGGTTCACATACTTTTTCTTGCAACTGTAGCTACCCTTTTTGGTGCTGAAGAAGGCAGGCAGGATTTGCTACAAATCACTCTCATAAGTTACTCCTGTTCTTACTTTTCCAGAAAACATATACAACTCTTTCAAGGTTTTATCCACACACAAACATAGACATAGACACAGAAAGACAACTGGGAAAAACCTTTTAAGCAGCCATTTGAGAATTACCTTACTAATGCTTAAAAAAAAATCACTTATGAAGGCTCTCCTGGGTCTAGTATTTAATACTACTGAAAACATAGGATTTCTGCTTTATTGTTTCTGGCTACTAATTGTATATATTTCCCCTTGCTTTCATTTGATTGTTTTATCTATATAGTCTTTTTCTTCAGTAACTCTGGTATTCAAGAAAAAAAAAAACTAAGATGAATAGAATGCACACCGTAATATAATATGTAGAGATATTTTGTAGTTGTTACTTCAGCTTTATTCAGTAGGTATTTTCTATCACATGAAATAAAAATAAAGAAAACAATGAATAACTGCAGATAAAATATATTTAAATATTCTTTAAAATGAACTATATTTCCAATCTGTTACTATCATTTAAAAGCATTATTCAGAAAAAAAAATATCCAGCAGTATACATAACCCTGATCTCAAAATATTTATATGTTTCTTATATCACTCCTGGAAATACCTTACAAACACTTTTTAGCAATCTAAACATTGAGTAATCAGTCTGAAAGAAAATAATTAAACAGCAAATGAAATTGAAAATGTTAATTTAAAGTACAAGCAACAGCAACAGAGCTAAAAAAAAATCCCAATTTAAATGGACAGAAAAGGTTTTCTTAAATATGGGCATTGGTCCCTTCTTTACCTGTTGGATTACTTCTCTATCTCTTTAGTACTTTTCAAATCATTATAGTAGTGACTATTTCTAAGTCCAACCTTTTAATGATAATTATCAAATGGTCTTCATAACAACTTGTTTCCTTTTAAGGTCTTAAGGGAGTTGAAAATTAAGGGTAAATGTGATCATATAACATCAGATTTACATTTACCAAGTACAGTAGATTCAGTGGATAATAAGAAAGAAAGTATTTGTTATCATTTACTAGGAATAAATAGTTAAAGTAGTACACATAGCAATAAAAGAAAATACTTTTTTTCTGGAAGTACAATTACATCAAATATATTATAAGATTTCCAAGAATTCTACTTTCATTACTATTGGATACATTTCAATGCTGAGAGATCCCCACCCCACTCCAAAAAATCCTGACAGAGAAATAGGCTCATAGTAAAGCACTCTAGCTTCACATGGCATCTTAAAACAATTTGGATGGAGTTCCTTATGCATGTTGAAATCTGAAAAAATACATAATAAAGCTAATATTCTACTTACATTTTTAAAGGAAGAAAGTCCTGTTTTATGGATTATACTGGTTAGTACAGAATGGTTTTCATATAAGAGCTCTGGAGAACTATCATTCCTCCAAAAGTAAAAATATTGCTCAGAACATTCTCAAATATACTTTTCTCCCCCAAAGTTTTAAGTTATTTTGCATTAATGAAAAAAAAAATGTCCTACGCATATATCATAAATAAGCTACTCATAAGTAGGTTTGGACAGTTATAAATCTGCACAATAAACATATATGGAATGTTTAAAACAGAATCTGACCTTAAAAATGGATTCAACACTATGAGGAACCTAAAAAATGCTCAGAATTGCAACATTATCCATGAAAAAGGATCCCTGCAGATTTTAGTCTGCTAGGCATTGCTGACTATCCATGAAGGACACTGTAAAAAAAGTTGTCAATAATCATTCAACCATAGGTCTGAGCATATATATAGCAAGCCACAATGACATGAAAACGACAACATGTACACTATAGTGCAAATGATACAGTAAAGAACTTGTGTCATGCTGTTTAACTAATTCAACTATTTGACTAGAGACAACCTTGATTTAAGATACATGAATTGACCTATTCATTAACACTTAGCCCACTCTATATATTAACTATAACCAAACTGGAGAATACTGAAACATGTTCTTAGGAGACAGATACTTCCCAATAAAAGGATTATCATTTCAACTTCCTATGCAAATGTTCTCATTTTAATGGCATTGTAACCTGCTATGTAAGCCTCTGTTTGAATGATTATTGACCCCAGAATCACTATAGTAAATAAGGCACATCTTGGTGCCTTTGCACTGCCTTGGCACAGAAATATACCTATAATTTATGAATGTTAATTTACAGGAGACACAAGCTCATAATAAATTAGCAGTTTGCCCAAAAATGTAGTCCTTGCTGAGAAATAGCAAAACGATTAATTTCCACTGCAGAAATTCTTCTCTATGCAGTGCCAATTCATATTATTTACAAAGCCTTAAATTAATTAACTTTCTCTTTTTAAGTACCAGTATAAGTAGTACTGGTCAGTAATATAGAACTAAATTCTAAGTATAGTTCTAAGTATTAATGAATACAGATACTGGATCTTTCTTGCTCATATGAGTAGCTTCTGCATACATAAATTTGATTACATTAAAGTTTTGGTAAAGAAACTTAATTAAAATCTGTAGTATATACTGTAATTTAGCTGTTTTTCTACATTTTCTATGAAACACTTATGAACACACATTAAAGTAGGAGAGGGGAAAGTAAACTAAATAAAGTAAAAAGGGAATAAAAGTAATCTTGCACTAGATATCACAAGGTGACCTATGAAAGGAAGAATGCTGTTGTTGCAACTGGAGAATACATGGAATTAAAAAAATCCAAGATTTATAAAAATACTAAATTTAATCCCGATCCATTTAAAGTTTACATTTAATTTAAGAAGTAGTAGAAATAGGATACGTATTTGATGCATTTCAAAAAGCCTAAAAATCATTTTAACATCTTATTCCTAATAAGGATTGTGCTTTTCAAACTATTTCTGTGAACACAAAGTGTTGTATTTATACTGAAAGATTTACTTTCCTGAGCAATACATGTAACAATGATCTTCAAAGCCTGGTTTTCTGTAAAATTATACATTTGCACAGCAAATAAAAAACTATTGTAACAATTCTTAAATCATATATCACATTAAAATATCATTGAATTTTTTCCCCACAAGGATTTGCCAAAGCTATTCATTGTCTTGTTTCTCTGTTGTAACTCTTTCTATCAAGGCCCTCCACACATTTCCTGGTATTTTCTGATGTTTGTCTATTAAACATTGTAGTGCATCCTTTGCCTGTGAAGGGAGTGAAGGATGAGAAATATAAAATATTCATTATTCTTGCATTGTTCAATGATAAATTACATTTAAAAATCAAAAACAACAATGAATCCTTTTCAAACTACAGTATAACATTAACCATACATTCAGTAATTGAACCCTGAAATTACAAAACCTACACAAATACAAAATATATAGATTTCCCCTTGTGGAAATTAGTTTTCATCAGACCATCTATACTTCAGATCGGGGTGGGTTCTAACTTACCTCACTGCCGGTTCGCTTCCTCACGCACCGCGTGGGCGCATGTGCTTTGCGCGCCGCGTGGGCATGCCGCGTGGGCGTGTCCCACATGTGTGCACATGCGCAGTGCTAAAAACCAAGCTTCTGCGCATGCGCAGAAGCAAAAAACAGCTTCTGCGCATGTGCAGAAGCAAAAAACAAGATGGCGCTGCCTATGGCACCGCCGAGAGCCAGTTCGGGGGCGTGTCCAGCCAGCCAGTGCTGCCGGTTCAACAAGCAGGGGGAAATTCCCGCTACCAGTTCTATAGACCGGTCCGAACCAGCAGGAACCCACCTCTGCTTTAGATTCTACAAAATAAAATAATAAAGGAGTAGATTTCAGCCACGCTCTCGGCTGCTCTGATTTTGTGTTAGTTTAAAGGAAATTCTGCCCTCTGCTGAATGGCAAGGTATTCTGAAACTCCAAGCTCCACTGAGCAATGCAAAATCCTTTACGATCAAACTATTCTTAGGACATTAATTCTGTTACTAAACCATAGATGCTTGACAAAAATCCCAAGTTATTCATATATGAAAAGTAACTAGTTAATTTTAGGAGACTTCATATAGTTTCATACTCTCTCCCACATCTTCACTGAAAAAAAGTGTTCATGATCAAAGACAAACCCTAATCTGGCAAGAAGAGTAAAATCATTATTTTCATAAAAGTGAATTAGTGCAAGTAGGGTGGGACTTATCACTTCTGGTCCATTTTTGAAATTTTGTTGAGGCCCTAAATTTAATCTGACAGATAGACTTCAGGGACAGAATCTTTTTTGTAAATGGTTCCAACCACAGTGAATTGCCTCCCAAAGGATATGCATATCTCTCTCTCTCTGTCTCTCTGTCTCTCTCTCTCTCTCTTTCTCTCTCTCTCTCTCTCCCTCCCTCCCTCTCTCTCTCTCTCTCATTTTTATTTTTTTTTTAAAAGTTTGAAAAATCATCTTTAATGGCTGTTGACTGGTGAGTTTTATTATCATGTTGTTGATAGTTGATCTTTTATTCTTTGGCTCTATAAAAGTTCTTTAAGCTATGCAAATAATGTACTTTTGCTTCTATATGATTGAACTGTAAAATATATTTTTATTTCTATAATTATAATGAACTGATAAATTAATATGCTACCTTTTAAAACAAAAAAGAATTCCAAATAGTTCAGAATCAATTTGTAAAAAACATTTAAAAGCAGTTCCTAAATATTTAAACTATAAATAATTGACCATTATGCATTTAAGAACAACTAGACATTTAAGAGAACTGGAGAATACTGCTGCTACATAAATAATGAATAAAACTCAAGAATTCCTTGTACTTTGAGAACTTTGCCTAGAAAATAAATCAATAGATTGACAGAATTTTCCTAACCTTTCATTCAGCTTACATTTTTCAAACAACCCTGTGTTTTTTGTACTATTTATTTGAATCAAAATTTATGTTTCTATCCACAATTTGAATCACAAAAAATGTTCTCTGAATATCCATATAGTATAAGCTGAAAGTATTTTGGCAATACATCCAGGAGTCTTTATTTTAACCTTGTGAGCTGGCATCAAGATATTAATATTCGAAAAGGAAGATCTTACTTTTTCGGTCAGGTCTTCTGCTGTTATGTTTGTATCATATGGAATAGGATCTCCGAGATACGTCTGCAATTTAACTGGAAAGTTTCCATACAGAAGAACTGGTGGCAAACGAAAATACTCATATATCGATCTTAATAATTCTGATTAATTAAAAAAAGAAGGATTAATGAGGTAGCAGGTACAATTACGTATGTTTACCCATTTATTCAAATTTATCCAAAAAGTAGTGATTCAATCACAAATCTGTATAAAATTGCTTCCTGACACAAATCTGAACAGCAAGTTAGTGCCATCATCTTGACCTCTGCATTAAGGAATTAAAGCTGCATGGCAGCTTGCTAAAAATATTAAAGGATAGAGAAAGATACCAGGCTAAAAAACTAGGATCTAGTGAAAGGAGAGGAAACAGAAGAGAGGTAACTGCAAGGAGAAGCAGTGCTTGCAAATAGTCGCTATACTGGTTTGTAATGGTCTGGAACAAGTTTGGAGTCTGGAAGTCATCTTCATGGAAGATGTCATCTCTAATTTCACCTAAAAGGACTGAGGCACTCAGAAATCTATAGAAAGTTGCTTCCTAACACAAGTCAGAACAAGGTAAGGATGTTGTGCCAGAGTCCTATGGAAGTCATTACCATAAAATTTGGTGATGTCCATCAACCCAAATTATTTTAAAAGTAGATGTATACTGCTTTTAGAACTGATGGAAGACAGTTCTGTGAATAGAAGGAACAATAGCACTTAGTGATAGCACTTAGACTTATATTCTGCTCCATAGTGCTTTATAGCACTCTCTGAATGGTTTACAAGTGTCAGCATATTGCCCCCAAAAATCCGGGTCCTCAATTTACTGACCTTGGAAGAAAGGAAGGCCAAGTCAACCTTCAGCTAATCAGGATCAAATTCCTGGGCTGTGGCCAGAGTTAGCTGGCAATACTGCATTCTAACCCAGGATGTGAGGGTGATCTGGCTGCGACATCTGTCACCCCATTGATCGCCAGGGTTGCATTCTAACCCATGGTCGAAGAGAAATATGCTTCCACCTCCTATCTGTGAATAGTGTAGATATCTGGTTGGCTACTAAATGGCTGCTTCTTGCTTGATCAAGAACTGTTCTTATGAGTTAAATTTGTCAACAATAATTTTAATTTATATCCGCTTTATTTTATATAGCAAAGATACTGGACATATGTTGCTGCTTCATATTTTCCCCACAACAATCCTGTGATATGAGTGACTGAGCCACAATCACCCAACTGGGTTTTATGCCTAAGAGAATACTAGAACTCAGAGTGCCCCAGTTTCTAGTCAAGCACCTTAACCACTATACTAAACTGGCCTTGTAATTGAGTTTGACAATGTTTTCAGGTTTTTATTTTGTAAAATTAATCTCTCATAGGAAAAATATAAAACCTCAAAAGCAAATGATAAAAAATTCTCTGTTGTCATGCAGAACAGCCAACAAATTCTACATGGCCAGACTGTAGTGTAGTGCAGTGATTAAAGAGAGGAACATGGATTCATCTGGGGTACTTAATTTTGTCTGTCCTTCATGCAGATCTCAGGACAACTTTACATTGAGACAGATTAATATATTCCAGAGTATTGTTGATCTGGCATTAAAAACAGGGGAAATCCAGATATGTTGCTTTCAGCTGCCGCAAAAAGACAATATACACTGTAAATCAGGGGTGAAATGCTACCGGTTCGGCCTGGTCCGGGCTTACTGGTAGCGGCGGCCGCCGGTGGTTCGGAGAACCGGTAGTGGCGGCAGCACGAGGCTCCGTCCACCCACCAAGACGTCGCCATTTTCTTGTTTCTAACCCTCTGCGCATTCGCATAGTGTTCTGCGCATGCGCAGAGGGTGAAAAAGCGTGTGCGACGGTGGCACACGCGCTTCCAAACGGGTAGAAAAGGTAAGTAGATTTCACCGCTGATATAAATGAAATAACAACAGTTTCCTCTTGTAGAACAGGCGAAGCAACTTATTTATATATTAGAGCATGTTATTAAAAACCAAAGCATTTTATTTAAAATCATTTCCAGCACTATAGGCATAAGAGTCAAAATGAGCTCTAATTAGGGTGAACAAAATGTAATCACAATTGACTTAATAAAATACAATCCAAATAAAGTTGCATACTTATTTGTCCTCCAACTACTCGAATATTTTCCCGAATATTTCGTGTGAACATAGGAATGATGGGCTGAAAGAATAGATTAATGGAGATATGTATTAACAATTTATTTCCCATAATCAACTGATTTTTTTTTTACTAAATCACAAAGTTATATACTTGAATCTAAAAGCAGATAAGACAGATTAACTAAAAAATGAAGCGAAACAAGTATAGGAAACTATTTCTTTGTCACATTTCCATCTAGTAGTTGATGTAAGAAACTAAAGTATATTTTTCTTTTTTTGCAAGCACTCAGTGGGTGAATTTTGTAACTTACAGGGAATTTGAATCTTAGTCATCCATTCTGAATCCAACCTTCTCACTATAAAGTTAGATAAGTCTCCCATTATTGCAACTTCAGTCTTCAATCTATAGGGATTATAGGGCTGCAGTCTGAGAATATTTGAGCTACAATGTTAAGTAAATTAATTTTTTGCACTGCTCTATATACCTGCAATTTTATGCATGAAGTTCTTCACATTTCAGAAAAGCAACCTTGTCCTGCAAGCAATTAACAAAATAGAAAATTATCTAGGATCTTCTCAAATTTTCATCTTTCATCAAAGACGTTATGGAGAAATCTGAGATGCTGGTAATAATCATGTTGTCTGCATTAAGAATGAGAAAGGCATTTTGCAAAGTGCATTGGCACAAGCAATGCATTCATGCTTGAAAACATTCATTCAGCTGCTGTGTCTGGAAGCTCAGACAACTCCTTGAAGAATTTCTTAGGTTGTCTATACTGTAAATGTATGTGAGGCAATATTTTAAGTGGCAATACCCTCAAAGAAAGCAGCTGTGCATATACATCTGGGAAGGTTCCTGAAAACCCACAGAAGCTTCTGAGGACTGTATCTGCTTCAGTGCTTTAAAAAATGGGGTTTTGCTGATGCCAACTGGCTTTCCAATGTGTCCCTGTAAAGACGTCAGTCGAAACAGTGATGCATTTGTCGCTACAAAAGTATCATACCAACCAAAGAAAACATAAGAGAAACCCCAAAAGACTATATTAGAATTTGATTCATAAAATTTGGGATTACCGGTATTTGAATTGTTCAATGTCAGCTGTTAATTAGCATTAACCTGGTATTAAGTAAAAATTACCACAGTACATAATGCCATAGTATTTATATAAATATTATGGGAAATTTGTATTGAGAAATCTGAAGAGATACATTCTCACCTTGCCCTTTTTAATGCATAGTTATGACTCTTTTAAATGTGTATACAGTTATAGGATTTATATATGTTTTTTTCCTGTTAAATCACCTGGTATACCCAAATATGGGAGGGAGCATACTGCTTCCTTTTTGCCTTTCGGCCCCTCGAGGGGCCATCCAGGCAGTTACTTACAACGACAGTCCGTTTCTATATGATACATATTTTTACTGATAAAAAGTTATAGGATTACATCAACTGTTTTTATACAGCAAGAAAAGCCAAACAGAGGAGCAGACTAGAAAACTGCTCCTTTCCCACCCATCGCCAATGCCAAAACCACTTTTTTCCTAACTTCTTTTTTTCTGAAAAGTTGGAGAAATTTGAAAAAGACAACTATTTTTAATTGATTTTTTAAATAATATGTTAAGTGATTAAAATATAAATTAAATTGGTTTACATGCTAACTAACTAACTAACTACCATGCTCAAGGAACATGTTTCATTACAGTTTCTAGAAATGTGTGGAAATTATTTTTAAAAAGGATCAGAGTAAGTAGAACCTGATACCTCAGATTCTTGTAAAGCAAAGAGAGACTGTAAATAAACTCTATAGCTACAGTCTGATACTGGTGTGTCTCTCTCTTCCCTCCCTTCAATAGTTCTGATATAGTGATGTATAAAGTAAAAAATTATTTTTTAAAAAACTACATGGTTTTCAACATTAAATTTCCCTTTCCTGCTTCTAAGCATGGCATACATAAACAGCTGTAATCTTATATTCCAGTTATTCCCACAGAATACTTACCACTTTTGCGTCAATGGCCACTTGAGCAAACCCTTTACGATTTTTCCACATAATAGTATAATTTTCATCACTGAACAGTGCTTCCCGTACTCCCCCTGGTGAAATTACCACCAGTCCTCCATTTTCTAATACTTTTCTACATTCTTCCTGCGATCCATGCAGAACACGGACCACGTCAATTAATAACTGTATACCTGGAATTCATAAGAATCTGTTGTAAGACTAATATTGATATAAAATTATGATCTCTCCATAGATACTTTATTTTATCAGAAAAATATAGAATAAACAATGAATTACAAAGCAGGTGTAAATTATGAGAAAGACAAAAAGGATTAGATTTTCACCAATCCATATCTAATCAAATACTTTCAAATCAACAATCAGTGATAAGAGTTATACATTTATAATTTTTTTATAATGAAAATTTATCCTGATAAGAAATCTACCAATTAACATCCAATAATTAAAAGTGTAAATAATAGCAAAATTGTAAAGAAAAAGCTGTAAAAGTGGTTAGTTTTCTTTTTCTATGTTTGTTTTGTGGTATGTTTTTGTTTGTTGTTTTTTGTATGTTGTTTTTAAAAGAAAAAACCAAATAAAGATTATTTAAAAAAATATCCAATAATTAAATATTGTTATATAGTTTATGCAGTATATATTTTCTGCTATAAAGTCTACATCATATTGATTATTTAAAAATCAATATCACTCCCCGGAAACAATTTAACTATAAGGTAAGCTACAAAAGGCTTCATGATAAGAAATTTGAAATCCAAAGCCAATACAATGGTATACCTAAGTTACATGGGAATTCACTTTTCTTTTAAATAGAGTGCGGCTGTATAAGACTTCTGGATAGGAAATTAAATCTTAACAAGCCATACTTGATTAATTAGTAACTGGATTGTTATTTAAAAGAAGAAAATAATTTAGTTTACTGCTATCTTTCAATATATATCACAATCTAAATGTGAAGTAAAGCTTATCCATACTGTACATTATTTGAGATGTATAATTTTTCTTAATTGCTCAGGACAATTACCTGGAATTGAAAACACAAAATGATCAGCAACTATATGGAGGATTCTTTTTTTCCTGATTAAAACAGTGGCTACCAAGTAGAAAAAGTCTATAGGAGTTGCTCCATGATAAAAAATAATCATTGCTGGTCCATCTGGTAGTTTTTCAAGACCATGCACCTCATAACCTGTTATGGACAGAAACATTCAAGGTTAGCGTTTGATACCAAGTTTATTTAACAAAATATTCTTAAGATATTAAAATTATGAAACTGCTGAGTAAGATACCAACTATAAATAAATTACAATGCATGGCAGTTATTCGTTACATTATAACTCCATTTCAGTTGAACATCTTTGTATTAATATTCACGGATTTGTTTATTACTCATGCCAATCAGATATACGGCGGCCTTGTTTTGGAGAATTATCATCTTCAAAATGAATTTGGGCTAGCTAATGAAAAATAATTGTTTCTGGATTACATGGTTTATTTAGGATGGAGAGATACCAAAATTATAAATTAACATATATACATTGAATTTTTTAGCTTCTTGTATAGCAAGTAGTTCTGTTTCACAATCTTGGTTATTTTTGATAAATGCAGTTTTCAAAAACGTTCCTATTCTATATAGGAAGTAAATATAGCATGACAAAATATGTAATGGCTTTCTTCTTAGCAAACAAGACCAAAAGAGGCAATCCAAATGGTGAAGTTCTTAGAACTATATTATTACTGGTTTGTTGCACAGTCAGTGTGCTGTTACATGGCAGGTGCCTGCCTGCTTGGGGGTAGGGCTTATATTGTAAAAATCAACCAGGGCTTATTTTCGGGATAGGTCTTATTTTTGGGGAAACACAGTAACTTTTTTCTTGACTTTAGTGTGCTTGATGTTGTCAGCTTGAAGGATGCCCTAGTATTTGTAGTGATCAAGTTCATCCAGACTCTTGATATTATTTCCATAGGGCATTTTGATTCCTTCACTATTCACTATTTTTCCCCGCTTGATGTTGGTGCATTTCTCCAATCCAAACTTCATTGCAATATCTTGGCTGTATATATATATATGGACAGTGTTGAGTGTTGATTCTATTTCAAATGGTGTTTTTCCATATAGCTTCAGATCAGTGGTGGGTTGCTGCCGGTTCGGACCGGTTCGCCCGTACCGGTGGCAGAAATTTGCATCCGCTTGCCGAACCGGCAGCGATGGCCAGCTGTCCACGACCCTGAACCTGTCCTCTGGTCATGGCGGGCGGCTGGCAAAGAACTCTCTGCGCATGCGCAGAGGCTTCTGCGCATCTGCAGAGGGTCATTTCCCCGATGTGATGTAGGTGCGTGTGAGAGCGAAGCCCACTTCCGTCGCGATGCGAACTGGTAGGGAAGGTAAGTGGAACCCACCCCTGCTTCAGATCATCCATAAATGATCTGATGTAAAGTAAATGTAAAGGAGGTGAGATAGTCTAGCAGATGTTTTTGATGTTTGATAGCCATGGCCTGAGTTTTTCAGTATTGTCAATAGAGAAATCAGTGCAATAATAAACATATATGTTTATTATCAGTGGTGATAGTGAATCTCCTTGAAATAATCCTCTATTAATATTAACTTTTCCCAATCTCTCACCATTGACCTGCAACTGTGTCTCACATTGTGCCATCAATCTTTGCACAAAGCTTCTAATGTTTCTTCTGACTCTTGTTATTTCTAGGCACTTGATTATCCAATCATGTGGCAGGGAGTCAAATGCTTCTTTGTAATCAATGCATGCTACATTCAAGTTCATAAACACATGGCACAACATAGGAGAACAAACCCATCAGGACAAGATTCAGCAGTCCATCTGCATTTAAAAGACAAAGGCCTGACTTTTTTGAAGACAGCAAAGTCCATATTTTAGGCAGAGAGGACCCACTGGTTTGAAAGAGAGGTCAAAGAGACCATCTATGTCAAAACTGAACAGCTCTCTCTCTCAACAGAGGAGGAGGGATATGACATCATCTATCTCAATCTACAACACAGTCCTTTCAGCAGTTCCAAGAAGGCTCCAGTCCCATTTGCATTACTCAGGTGACCCTGAGGACACAGATAAATCTCCAAGTGGCCTCAGCGGCTCTGTAAAAAGAATGCAAATGACCAACTGTCTGCAAGGAATATAAATCCTTCCATTCCCCACCAACCAGTCAGCGCTGAAGAAGCTTCTTGCATGAAAAGCGAAATGTCTTCAAATAAAAACAAGAAAGTTCAGTTGCCTTTTGAAAAAGCACCTTTGGGACATTGGATAAAAGAGGTGCTAAAATGTTGAAATTGGAAATGTCTACAGGTACTCTTAACTTAGTCATGATGATATCTTACACCCTGGTGAAAGATGATCTCACCCAGCAGCATCATGTAGATATTAAACAGGAGTGAAGAAAGCACTGATCCCTAAAAGACCCCATAAAGCAGAAGGCACAAGTAGATCTTTTGCTCCTAATTAATCTTTTGTTCCCAATTAATATCAACTGAAAACCGAAAAAGGCTTCGTCGGAAGGAAGTGAACTAGGACAACACAATGTTCCCCAATCCTAAACCTCAGAGCCATTCCAGAATACTATGGTTGATGGTATCGAAAGCTGCGGAGAGGTCAAGTAGAGCAAGGACTTGCTACCCTCTTGCTCTAACTACTCCTGCCAGAGATCCAAAAACAAGATCAATGTTATTTCCATCCTATATCTAGATCTGAAGTCCAACTAAAGGGGGTCCAGATAATCTGTTTCAATCTGGATCCTCTGGAACCACAGCATGACTGCCTTCTCAACAACCTTCTACAAAAAGGGAAGGTTGGAGACAGGACTTAGACTATCTACTGTTGCCCTCACCCCATTCCTAAGAGGTCTGTAAGGGACGTGCATAAGCACACCAGCGTGCCTACCGTCCCTGTCCTACTGTCCCCATTTATTTGTACCCATTTACTGTGTTCATATTTATGTTTATACTTATGCCTGTTATCGTTTACATGTTTAAATAAATAAATAAATAATAAATAAATAAATAGGATGAAAATTGTCCATCAGGATAACACTGAGTAACAGCTTCTTAAGAAGGGGGTGAACCACAATCTTCTTACTGGACTGGGGCATCACCCTCTCATCCATAGATGCATTAACTACTGCTAGCACCCACCAGCACATCACCACCTGGGAAACTTTTACCAACCATGTGGGACATAAATCTAAATTACAGGTGGCGGAGCTCACATCCAATTCCTCAGGAACAGGGTCAAATTCACATGGCACGAATTCACATAGACACTGTCTTCATTTCTGCACCTATAAGACTCCAGGGGTTCCAGGGACCAAAAGCATGGAAAGTCCAGCCAGCAGCCTTTCATCCTCCACACAAAAAGGTCCAGCAGTTACGCTTGGGGCAGTCCAGGAGAGTTCATGTTTTCCACAACTTCCAACACTATCACACAGCCATTGCCATCTCAATAGAGGTGACCATATCACAAAATCGCACTTGAGCTCCTGAAACACACCATATACCACTGTCATTTTGTTCCCAAATTAGGGGAACATTTCTCTTATATTTCTATATGCCCTTTTTTACAATGTTTATTTATGCATTATCAACAGGAAAGGCGAACATTATAAACTAAAATAAAATGAATCTCTGACATGATACTAAAAGCATTATTTTGAAAAATTACAGGAATTGGAACTAAGCATTATTAAATTATCCAATGACTTTTATGAATATCTGCCCTTCAGACTGAGGATAATGTAGTTCACAACTGTCATGCACAAGAATGGTAGGATACTTACCATTCCATATTCTTGCATGAGCATACCACATAGTGGCCAACATTTGTCTTGCACCATCCCAGAAATCATTCAAATAACCTTCTTTTATGTCTGTCTTTCTTTTGTAAATATGAACAATGATAGCCGAAATATAAATGAGGAGGAGAATAACTGCTGGAAGCAGAAAACCTATGAGTAGTGGCATAAATAGCCATGTGAGGTAGATGAGGTAACTCAGATATTCTCCCAAGCGTTC
Organism: Thermophis baileyi; assembly: GCA_003457575.1. NCBI lineage: Eukaryota > Metazoa > Chordata > Lepidosauria > Squamata > Dipsadidae > Thermophis > Thermophis baileyi. Next base: position 213,565 of record QLTV01001150.1, on the reverse strand, counting down.
CACTCCAGTCCATTCTTCTAATACATAAAACACGCATGTTAAATAGGATATGGGTATCTGTTCTGTACCACAGGATTCATTTTGGTGTATCATGTTCTGTTTAAAAAGGAAATAAAACATAAAGCATTTTAAAAGTCTAGACCATCTTATATTTATCCTTGAATCGTTAATTTAACTTTTAACTATTAATTTGAATTATTAGAAAGAAAAATACAAGAATGCTAATCTACACTTGTCTCCTAAGAAATGAGTCCAATTAAACTTAATAAAGCTTAATTCCAAACAAATGATTATAGAATTGCAGAATATACTGCATATAGAATATACTATATTGTATATAGTAAATAAACATGAACTATAGTCATGGCCAAGTATACCATCTGATCTAACAACAACATATTTGAGATTTTGACATACTTGCTTAGCTTGAAATTCTTGATTCTAACTTCATGTACTACTAAATAGCAATACAGGTTTTGTAATAAATATTATGCAAAGCTTTCATGTGATCCCTTATTTTAATGCTGACTCTCGTATCACTCTTTCAGTACACTGTATCAAAAGGAAGTTACTTCAAGCAATGAAACCTAACATCCAAGAAGATATAAAAAGTCAACTCCACATCCCTACAAATATAAGAACATACCCTTATTTTTAAATATGCATTTTATAAACAATAGTCAATGCAAGGCAAAATTATTGAACACTCAAAAGGAGACTGAATTGGTGATATGTTCTTGAAATGATCTCCTATCTCTTCTTGCAATTTTCTCAATCTAAAAGTTTGAAAAGGTTGGTTCTTTACAGCAAAACCACAAAGAATCCTGTGTCACTTTAAAGATTTCCAAATTATTACCACATAAATTTTTTTGGGCTATATAGTCTATTAGAGGCAACATCAATCAAGAAACTGATTATGTATACATAATAAATTTGTTCATGATTGGCAGGTTTTGGACAGGGGCAGCATTGCCACCTGTCAGAAATTATTTTGGGAACTTTTGCACCAAGCAAGTCAAGATCTGTTTTGATTGACACATTCATTAAATAATCTAGGTCCATTGGGAATTAAGAGTCACACTTTGATGGTTTTCCTCCACCTGGGATTACTGGCTTACTGGGAAGAATTAATGTTGCAACGCATCAGAAGGTTAACAGACAGGGAAAGCTGTCTGTTGGATATGCTTAATTTCAAGAAAGAAAGATGATCAGATGCAGCTTCTCCTCCGCTCTTCTAAAATCTGTGGCCGGTACCGATTCTTCTCCAGGTTCACCTGTCCTGTAAAGGAATAGATTCACATTTTAATACTAAAGCTGGGGTGAGCTGAGAAGAAGGGACTTCGGTTGCTTTTCCTTTGATCCTACCAAAACCCTACCACAGTAAGGCCTGCAAAGCTTTGAATACGATCGTTTCTTCACTCCGGCATCCGCAGGATTCCTCTCCCAGCGGCAGAGGAAGAACACCCTCGGGACTCTCGCCTTTACAACGAATTTTCCTGGGAGCCTTCAAGAAGCAGAGCCGCCTTCCTTCAGGTTATACCGGCAGGATTTTCTTCCGACCGGAGATGGGAGCGTCACGGAGAAGAGCTTCAAGACAGACGGAGAGGGAAGGGTTCGGAGCTGCGCGGGAATCGAGAAAAAAAAAAAAAAAGGCTTTGGCCACAGAGGGTGCAACGACGCCTGTCGGCCAAAAAGAACCCAATGCCAGTGTTCTCCCCCTCACCGGCCGGCATTCACTAACCCGGGTCAGTCCAGCCAGGAAGACCGGCCCGTCCGTCTTCCTCGCCACCTTTCAAAGGTAAGAAATGCTTCGCCCTCCGAAAGACCCGCAGCTTTCCTTCTGCTTTTTCTCCCCAGAAGGACGGTATTGGGAGTGAGCGCTTCGAAGGGCACCGAGGCTCCTTTGGAGCCCAGCCAGCTTCCGATCCTACCGCGCTTCCCCAAAGGGGCTCGGCTGCTCGCGTTGCGGGCTGCAGCACCGCCATAAGTAGGTGCGTAGAGATCTCCGCTGTCTTTCTACAAAGGGGGGCGGCGGAGTGAACCCAGCCTTAAGTGGGACCTAATTAAATGAACGAAAACCCCCGATATCTCGCCTTTCCCCACAAGCCCCAGGCAGCATACCGGTTTTCCCCATTCCAGTTGTATCCTTCTACAAAGTTGTCGGCGCCGCCCCGTTGCTCCACAGATGAAATGAAAGCGTGACAAACCGTGTGGCCGGAATCGGCCAATCCGTGGTTTATTCAAATTGTGGTTTAATGAATTAAGTATTTTGCCTGATTTGTAATCACCCTGTGCAGAAGAGACTGAATGAGGAAGCAGGCGACCTCTTTCAGCGAATACAGAATACAGATCGGACCCAGTGAATTATAGTAATTCCATCGTCTTGTCACTCTAATAATTTCTGGCTCTATCAAGTTCGAGGTCCCCCGGACGCTGCCGAAAGGAAGGCAAGACTTTGGCGCATGCTCGTTTTGTTCTGTGGCACTTCCTGTTTTTTCATTTGCTTGACGCTTTTGTTCGCCGGGACGTAATATTATATAGCAAAATGCAAAAAGTTTATGATTCTTGTGTTATAATTGGGGTGTGTTTTATCTGTTTCTATATTTCGTGTTTACTTTCTAATGCACAATGTTCTGTATCCATGTATTTCAGATTAAAATGTCTTCTGTTGCTTATATGCTGTTTCTGGACAAAGACCTTTACTTGAATTAGTAAAACTATTACAATTCAGAATGAAGCAGATGAGCCTAAAAACTTTCTGCTTGTCTACATTTTAAATTGCTCGAAGAGGCAAGAAGGTGCCCACGTAACTTTGACTAGAAGACCATCGTCCCCCACTTTTCTGGTTCCACTTCAAAGTGCTGCTGCTGAGCATGAATGACTGCCTAATAAAGGTCTATAGCAGGGGTGAAATCCAGCAGGTTCTGACAGGTTCTGGAGAACCGGTAGCGGAAATGTTGAGTAGTTCGGAGAACTGGCAAATACCCCCTCTGGCTGGTCCCAGAGTGGGGTGGGAATGGAGATTTTGCAGTATCCTTCCCCCAGGAGTGTGGGAATGGAGATTTTGCAGTATCCTTCCCCTGGAGTGGGGTGGGAATGGAGATTTTGCAGTATCCTTCCCCTGCCACGCCCACTAAGCCACACCCACAGAACCGGTAGTAAAAAAAATTGGATTTCACCACTGGCCTATAGCAAAACATAGTACGTTTAGGTGTGTAAGCTGCTGTCCTTAGTGGTCACCTGAGATGCTGCAGGAATGCCTCCCTCATCATTTCTCCAACTAACCATGGGTTGCAGGAACAGAAGGGAAGATATTGGTATAATCTGTATCAAAAGACCTGCTGGCCCCTGTTTTATCACATGGCTTTTCCGTACATATCCAAATATCTTACTAGTAGACCTCTGATGTGTCCTGAAAGGCCCTGCAAGGAGGCAGAGAGACATCAACCCATGCTCAGAGCTTTGACCTACAAGCCAACAAGGAGAATGATATGGGAAAAAATGGAGTTCCAGGTAAAGCATTCTGCAATCTGTACTTCTGGGGGGAGAGGATGAGAAGACCCATTTCCCCTCTTTTCCTGATGTCTTGCCTTTCATTGTTTCTTTTCCTAGGAACTGAAAGGAAGTGATGAAAAAGCAAAGTGGAATGAAAAAACAATGCCTTCGTCTTCATTTAAATAGTTAAAATAGGGATATTTCTATAATTGAAACATTAAAATAATCCTTGAAATGAGCTCTCGTTACTGTTTTTAGGTTTCCACACATAATGGCTGCTATTCACCATATACTTTTACCAATAATGGACAAGCTTTAAAAGCCTTTGCCTCACTTTGCCTCTTAACCGAAATCCTGATAGTCTTTCCACCCCTTCATTCGACTTAAATGAAATATCCCACAAAAATATCCCTTCAATTTTGGGAAAAGATAGAAGTTTTATGGTGACAAGTCTGGACTGTGGCAGATGGGGTAGGATGGTGAGATCCAATGTTGTGAATGCCTCTTGGGTGGCACATGAGGTGTAAGGTTAGTGTTAACATATTTCCTTCAGATGTTTCTTAACCACTTTTTAAAAGTTCTGCTCTGAATTGATAGTAGTGCTATATTCAAGGAAATCTGTGTAATATCATCTGCATCCCCAAACACCTCTCATTACAAATTTTCCCACCAAAGCCTGGGTTCATGTTTCTTAAGCTTTCCTTCTAGGTGAAGCTTTGCAATGATATTCCATGAATCATTTTTTGGTTCTGGGTCATAATGAAAACCTCTTGTTTATTGGCTGTCATGATGCTATAAAGAAAATTTTCACCTTCATTGTCACTGTGTTAAAATTACCAGCAAGTTTAAATTTTTGAAGCTTTCATCTCTGCCAATTCAAACATTTAATGTAATTTATCTGGGCACTGCCTTTTGGTTTAAAAATATAAATATGCATAGATTTTTAAAAAAAAAAATCATTGAAATATGTCTATAAATCTGCTTATCTTTGAGCCTCAAGTTGGACAAGGTAGGAACCCACCTCTGATGTGTATATGCAAAGGAGAAGCATGGTTTGTGGAAGAGAGGGGTGTGGTTGTGTTATTCTAATGGTCTGGCAGTTCATCAGAAGTTCCTTTTATTATTTGTCTTCTAAGACTATTGAATATTAGTTTTTGTATGCTCATGGAATTACGTAAGTTTTTTTGAGATTTTCTTTTGTTAATCCTTTCTGACTTGATTGCATTGCTTCTAGCAATGCTTAGTCTTGCAACACGGTATTTGTTTCCCAATGTTACCAGCAGATCAAATTTAGATTTCTAAAAGGCTTTCTTATGGGGGAAAAGAAAAAAATTAATTTGACATACTGTTTTTAGTGTTTGGGACTCTGTCCCATCCACAGCTGTAACAATGTGATAAAATGGTTATGTTACACACTAACATAGAGAAAGTTTCAATCTTTGTATTAAAACAATTTAAAAAAATCAGTGGATAATGGAAAAGACTGGCATCTAATGAAAAAGAAAGGTGCTGACAGTCACAGCAGTTTAGCTTTCCTTAATCCTATGTCCCCTACATCTTCAGAATTCCCAGTACTGTAAGCATCGCCAGAGTTTCAGTATGTCTCAAAGTCTTCAAAAACTTATAGCATCTAGAAAAGGACTGGATGGCAATGTGTTAAGCATGCCTCCAGAATATCCAGAATGTCCTAGAGAACTGGAAACTGCTTTGTAGACTTAATTATCCAACTTTGCATATTCTGGAGAGAAATAAACAAGTATCCAGTATCCAGCAGCACAAAACCGCTACTATTTTGTCAGAAGAACTTGATTATTACAAGGAATGACATGAAGTGCAAATATAGAGTTAATGACAAAAGGCCAAATATTTTAGAATTAATTTCATTCTCTTTTTTTTTCTTTTTAAACTGATAGGTACCTTGAGAGATACCTTGAATAGATAGGGTGTATATAAATGGAATAAAGATATGATGTAATAGCCTAACATTTCCAAAAGCCACAATTGTATCAGCTAATGATCAGTTTTCCTACATTGTTACGCTACTTTAACATCTAAACTACCAATTTTATTTTCATTTGATCCTGTCTAACCCAAATTACAGTACCTTCTATCCCAAATTGAGAGCAAGCGCTGTTAGAAATGATTCACCATACATCAGGGGTGTCAAACTCACGTCATGGCGGTGTCACGTGACGTATTGGGACTGTTTTCCCCTTTGCTAAACTGAGTGTGAGTGTGGCTAGCGTGTGATGCATCTGGCCCGAGGGCCGGGTGTTTGACAGCCCTGCCATACATGAACTCAGGAAAAATTTGTAGGTTAGGTAATACTGTCAGTCATTACTTTTTCCGGAACTGGAAAAATTACAAGTAATCCTTGGTTAATGCCTGGTTGCTTAATGACCATTTAAAATTATGTGATGGCCTCCAAAAGGTTACTTTGTGGCCTGTAAAGCACTTCTAACCATCGTAAAATGTCACACAGCAGCCCCACAATCATTTGACTACATTTCAGGTGTAGGCAACCCATTCAATTTACAACCAGTTGCAGTGTTCCATAGTCACGTGCCCCTGATTTGCCACTTTTTTTCTGTTTTCTGCTAGAAAGCCTACTGCGTACACTGGATTCACTTAAGGACCATGTGGTTTGCTTAACAACCACAGTGGCTCACTTTACAGCCATCATAAAATGGTTTTGAAATTGAGTTCAGTCACCTAGTTGATTGTTTTAATGATTATCCTGACTTACTACCAAAATTCCATTTGTGGTCATATCGAGGGCTACAGTATATATTCCAAAAGAGTTCCATTTAGAAAAAAAGCCACAGGAACTCTGTGTTTTAGAACATCTGAGTTTATTCATAAATATAAAGATCAAAAACATGACTAAAGGATAATAAGTCCAATTACCAACATTGGATCTCCAAAGCAGTGGTGAAATCTAAAAAATTTCCCTACCGGTTCTGTGGGCGTGGCTTGGTGGGCGTGGCTTGGTGGTCATGTGACCGGGTGGGCATGGCCAACTCAATGTCACTCACGTCAAGGGGTGCCTTGCCTGGCCCCTCCCCTCCCAGCCATTCCTTGTCACACCCAGCCTCAACATATCTATAGTTCTGTAAAAATGTTCACCTTTTTTCAACTATATTATCTACATATTATAGATGTACTTTCATAGACAACTGAAAGGAGGCAATGGCTCAATCAACCAACGGAATAGAAATTGTCTCTAGAAGTTCTGGGTGCTTCATCACTGGAGGTTTTTAAGAAAAGACTGGACAGCCATTTCACTGAAATGGTATAGGGTCGGTTACAATATTTAGTACATTGGAAAGGGTACCCTTTGGCTGAAGCTACCTGGGTCAAGAGTTGGAATGTGTAAGCTGATTAAGCAATTCCACGATAAGTACCCTGATAAGCCAAAGGGTCCCCCTGGGAAGGGAGAGGTGGTTAGGAGCATGAAGAGTCCAAGTTTTCCTAACTGTTCTGCAAAAATGTTTCCTTATTTAGATTATAAAATATTCATATGCATTCAATTTCTCTCACACCATTTCTATAACTAGAACACTCTTCTGAAGTACAGTATTAACATAACTTAGAAGCAATCTTCCTTTTAAACAAGTTCTATAGAACCTTAGCTCTACTTGCCACTTTATAAGACAGAAGTTATATTATCAGCTGATCTATCCAAGATAGCAAGCTGAGAGTCCAGTTCTACATCTTTCCCTCAAAGTACCGTAAATCCTAATAAAGTTAAATTCACGCGGGGGAAAACTTCAAAGACCATCTTTAATATGATTCACAAACACATATACACATATTCTTTATAACTGTTGATGTTTTCCTTGCTTATTTAGAACTAAAGAACTTGAAACAAAGGAACACGTCAATCAAGCGAGCATTTTAATCATGGGGTGGTTCCTAGAAATTAAACTGAGAAGTAGAAACTGCTTTCCTCCCTCCGTACACACACACAAGGTGAGGTTGTTGTTGTTTTTTACTTTTTTTTCCATAATCTTCACGATCCTCTATCAGACACCCATCAATGCAACCCTGTAGTGGGAGTCTCCGCAGGCAGGCACAGCTCTCGCTCTCTCCCTCTCCCTCTCCTTCTCATGAAGCTAAAACACCCAGCGGTTTTTTTGGTCAGGCAGAAATAAGATTGTGCTGGTGAAGCCAATGCTCATTCTCCCCTTAACCTAAAACTAAAGATCAACAGAGAGAAAGCCCCGAAAAGGCCCCATCCTTTCTCCAAGTAGGAAAGCTGGGAGCTTGGCGGGGGCGGTTTTCCTTGCCAGCTTCTCCAGCACATCCATCCCATTTGCCAAGTCAGCCCATCTTCGCCAGGCACAAAACCGAAGCCCCCCAGATGCTCGACTTCAGGGCAATGCCCACCCACCACCACTACCACCACCCTAGCGGCCCGTGATCTCGGGTTCTCCCTCCGGGCGTGCATGCACACTTCGCTCTCTTTACTTTCCTCCCCTTACCATTACAGAACTGCAGAAGTGAAGAAGTGTCATAGAGGCTGCTGTAGCTGGAGAATCCATCCTCCATCATCCCGAAGCCAATTTTGTGCCCCTCTTCGGCCTGCTTGGGATCCTCGGCCCCCCCAGCCCTAGTCCAAATCGCTCCTACCAGCCTCTCTTCCCTCCTTTTCCCCACCCACTCTCGTCAAACTCGGGCTGCTCTTCTGCTCTATTGGACTCTCAGTTCTCTCACCCACACAGTGCAAAAGCGGAGGAAAGGCTGAAGCGGCTGTGGCTGGGGCCGGCCTGCTGCCTGCCTCTGCCAGTTGCCATGACAACGCATTCACTCCATGGCTTGGGCCGCCGCTGCTTTTCTCCTCTGCTAGAAGGGGAGGGGGGAGAATGGGGCTGCCTCTCCGGGTCTTGTGTGTGTCTGTATGTGGGGGGGAGTTAGGCATAATAAAAGTCACCTGTTGTCTAAAAAGCTAAGTTGAGAAGGGTGATGCTACTCTTCATGACTTGCAAGAAATAGGGACCATGCTTTTTCACCTTCTGCGCATGCGCAGAGGGTTAAAAACAAGAAAAGAAGAAAATGGCAATGTCCGGGCGGGTGGGTGGAGCCTCGCGCTGCCGCCGCTACCGGTTCTCTGAACCACTGGCGGCCGCCGCTACCGGTACGGCCGAATCGGGCCGAACCGGTAGCATTTCACCCCTGCTCCAAAGAAGCATCCATAAATACATTCTCTTACAAAGCCCAACGTCAGTTTTCACTGAAAGTAGCTTTAGATCAGATTGGTTTCCACACAATTATTATTTTTTATTTATTTCAGCGTTTTTATTCATTTATTAGCCAAAACGTCTGCTGAAGTCCAATCTTAAGACTATTTGTACAACCCGCTACATCAGAGCTACACAAGTTGTAGATGGAAAAGAGCCATGTTAATAAATTAAAAATATTAGCTGTCTGCAAAGAAATAGCTGGTATGCCAATTACAGATAGTCCTCGACTTACGACCACAATTGAGCCCAAAACTTTTGTTGCTAAGTGAAACATTTGTTAAGTGAATTTTTCCCCATTTTACGACCTTTCTTGTCCCAGTTGTTAAGTGAATCACTTCAATTGTCAGATTAGTAACACAATTGTTAAGCAAATCTGGTTTTCCCATTGACTTTGCTTGTCAGAAGGTCGCAAAAGGTAATAACGTGACCCTGGGACACTGCAGTGGTCATAAATGTGTCAGTTCCCAAGTGTCTGAATTTTGATTATGTGACTTTAGGGATGCTACCACTGTGGTAAGTGAAAAACAGTCACAAATTACTTTTTTCAGTGCCGTTGTAAATTTGAATGGTCACTAAGTGAACTTCTGCAAGTCGAGGACTACTGTAATTGTCTGATGGCTGGTGGAGTAGCAACAGAGCTGGCGGCATTGGTAACACCTGGAGGTGTTGGAGCAGTGTGTCTTCATGGCAATGGTTGCAGATCCATCCTGAGGGTGAGGGTAAAATTATTTTTTTATTATTAAAAAAATATGGCTGATGGGCTGCATGCAGGCCATGTCTTGTACCAGACTTCTCTACATGCTTATCCAGACAGACCATCAGTTTGAATATGTTTGGTACAAACAAAATTTTCTAAAATTTCCTTCCACTCAAAATACATCCCATAAAAATTTACTTTGTTAAAAATGTCTGGTGAAATATTGCTTCAAGATAGCCTACAAAGATTGCCTGTTTCACAAAAAGCCAATAGTGCAATTCTTTACCATTAAATGTATATTGACAGATCCATTCCAATACATACAATTTGCAGTGAAGCACAACACAAATGCCATCTTATTCAATATAATTTTAATATTTAAAAAAATATTTCTTGGATTTATTCAACTGCCTATCTCACATTAGCAATTCTGGATGGCTTACAATGTTTAAAAACAATACAGTAGTGAAATGCACAATATAAACAGCAGCCAAGGAATCAAATCAGTCTAAAAAATATTATTGATTAGTGTGATTAATGAATCCAATGAAATGGTTGCATTATTCACATTCATATATATAATAAAATCACAGAGTAATTATAGAAAGCAAACACAAAATAATTCTTCCCTAAATTCATCCTAATTTAGGATTACTATGCTTATGTTCATGTCATTCAATTACAGCAAATATTTGTTCTAATTACACTCACACTATTTTTCTTTGACAGAATCTGCCTTTTATCCATTTTGCACATATGAAGATGAAGAGTGTCTAAAATCTTCACCGGGATTGCACACGTGTAGCCTCGCCTTAACTGAATTTTGGATCTCCTTATATGCAACTCTTCAAATTGCAACTCATACTAAGTCTAGTATTGTATCATTCACTAATAATGACCTACTTGTAAGCAGTAACACTCTTAAGTAACACTTCAACCTGGAAATACACCCATGTCTTAAAAGCCTTATGAACAGCTATTCAAGTTCTTTTTGCATGCAAATGAAAAATCGCATACTTTATCCTTTCGTTGCCAAAAAAAGTACAATACTAAATTAGAAAATAATATAAATTAGAAATTTTGATATCCTGTATGATTGTCAAACTCATAATTAGCAGTGTGCTGCCTCACTTGACCTAATCATAACATTTAACCAATTTACTCCTTTTTCTTTTCTTTGTGAAATCTTTCCAATAAAGCCCGACAGATGCTTCCAGGAATTTGCTGATGCTTTCTAATTAATGACTCAAGTGCAATTTTGGTCTGAAAATGAAAGTTAAAAAAATGAAATAATGAACATTTCATTATCACAATTACGTTGGTAATAAGGATTCACTAGAAGAATAAATGCTAAATTTATGAAAGCTACATCCTTGGTACTCTCAAATCCAAGTACATTTACATTCCATTCATATGATATCAGGAGTCAATACAGCCACCCCCACGAGCTGCTATCAGGGTTGTCAGGGCTGGCAACAGCTCATCTGTAGCCGGCATCCAGGATCAGAACGGAGGCAGCAGCTGTTCGGCCCTGAGAAAAACTTGGCTTGTCGTGGCTGTATGACGTCAGGGAAATGGCGAGCCCAGGATCGGGCTCGGCATTTAGGCCCAATCTGTTCTGTGTCCCCAAAAGGTTTGGAACAAAGGGAGGCATTATATAAAAATATAGCTGCTGTTTAATTTTTTTTATTTTCATAGAAAAGTATACAGGCTAGAAATATCTTGAGAAATGATGTGGGGGTCCCTTCTCTCCAATTCCCAGATCTAGACTAAATAAAGTGTATCAGATTATGACTCTTCTTTTCTATATTCTTTTCTATTTTTATTTTTAAATAAAGCCCTTCTATTCTACCACCTCTTACTATATTTGACAGAAAAGTGTCAGCAGTAGAGTCCTTCAGGTTTTGTGGTTCTATAATCCAAGGACTTGAAGTGGACACTTAACATTAGAACCATCACTAAAAAGGCACAACCAAGAATGTTCTTCCTGCAACCTCAGGAAGTTCAGACTGCCCCAGGAGCTGTTGATACAGTTTTACAGAGGAATTATTGAGTCTGTCATTTGTACTTCTATACTGGTTTGGTATAGCAACTCAGAGGTGGGTTCCTCCTGGTTTGGACCGGTTCGCCTGAACTGGTAGCGACCCGCTGGTGATGTCACGATGATGTCACAGATCCGGTTCAGTCGGTGCCGGTCTGTGAACGGCGCCATCTTTTTTTAAAAAAAATATTTTTGATTTTTTAAATTTTTTTTTCCTTCTGTGCATGCGCAGAAGCCGAGTTTCCAGCACTGCGCATGCATCGCCATCTTGTTTTTGGCTTTTTTAAAAAATTGTTTTACTGTTTTAACTGTAATCTATTTCTTGAGTTGCAAGCTGCCCAGAGTAAGAATGAAATGGGCAGCTATAGAAATTGAAAAAATAATAAAAATGATAAAATAAAATAAATAATGTTTAGAACCCACAATAGCTAGAACTTACCAATCCGTTCAAAAAATATAAAGTCATCTAAAATATTTTGGCTCGTTTTATTTGAAGCTATCTGTTTGTAAGCACCGAACCGTTTTAAGGTTAATGCCACTAAGTGTAATTTCCACAATTTAGTAATATAATTTGGTCATTACTAGATTTTATTTGCACTGTTTTGAAAATACAAAAAGGAAATACTTTTCCAGGAATAATTTGAATTGTATTAGTCTTATAAAAAGCTTTGAGACATTAAATTAATGTAATACATTAATTTAAAATATAAATATTTTTGACATTTGTTGACAAGCAGGAATTGAAGATGTTTAAACTGATAAACAAATCATACCTTTGCAGCCAATTCCTCAGCAGTTACATTTGGATTATACAGAATGGGTTCTCCAATGTAAGTATGAAATTTGACTGGAAATCCACCACACACTGGAAGGAAGGGGATTCGACTATATTCATATAGCCGCCTAGCTAAAGCTCCTGTGAAAGAAAAAAAGTTAAAACCAAAACATAATTTGAATCAGTTTAAATATCTAAACTACATGTTATTGGAATCATTCTATAGAACTATAGTTGCTCTTCAGTTCAGCTGCAATATAGTCATAAAGCTATTCATTTAAATAAAAAATATACACATCTGCATGTGTGCGCATACACACACACACACACAGTTTCTGGCAAGCAAAAAATTAAAATAGAGGGGTTTCTATTTAGTATTGCATCCCAAAGTCACTCCCTTAAAAAAAGGGTTTAACAAAATCCATTGTTTCAGCTGGAGAGCAAGGAATCTGTATAACAGATTAACATAGGAAAAAATCGCTGAAAGAGACCATATTCTCTATTTCCTGGGTTGTATGTTGGCTGGTTATTCCACAATTGGAAAAGTTTTGTGATGAGCTTTTATAGACATTGGGCTTTAGTAGAAGCCCAGATTCCCAAAATATATTTTTTTATTAATTCTTTCTACATTGTTCAGTTTTGCACCATAGCTCACAGGCTGCACCAGTCAGATAGAGTAGGATTTTTTTTTTCCCAAGCAAAAGGAACCAAAGAGAAAAGGGGCATAGGAAAAACTGCTTTTCTATCCCGTTCCTCAGGCAAAGCTTAATTCATCTAATGCTTCCTCTGGATTCAACCAAGATTTCACTAGAATGTAATGGATTTCTCTTTGTTAACATTAGAATTAGAAGATGCCCATATACCATGCCTCTATCTTCAGATTCCAAAGACTGAGTATTTTAGCTAAATATTTGATTAGATGGGCAATTAAACTAAATAGTAATTATGGAAATACTCTGCAAAGGGAAAAAATCCCACGGGCAGAAATGCATATATTTGCTTATTCTAATATGATTTACTTTTTCTTTTTTCCAAAATATGAGTACTTAAACTGCTGTTTTTAAAATAATTATATATATGCTTACACATTCAACCTAGAGATCTGTGAGAATCTGATTCTAAGATCACTTTTGTTACTTGTTTGTGCCTTAAATCATACTTTTTTCTTTATAGGAACAACAAGAATTATAAATTTGCCTAGCATTGAGAATTCTGTCTCAAGAACGTAACCCTTCTCTACTTGATTTTACTTTATTAGTATAATTTAAGATGGAAACTGCCAACAGCAATTCTTCTTCTAAGGCAGGGCATGGTAATCTTTTCAGCTGCTGTCAGATCCGTGTATCTGCCATTCGTCAGGGACAGGGGGGGATTTGATGCCTGTTTCATTTATTTCTTACTTTCCTGTTTTATGTATCCCATATCCTGCATTGCAATCCTTTATAACCTTTAACCTGATTTATAACCGTTGGCCTGGTAATTTCTCACCTGTTGGGGAATGTAAGGGTAGGGTGGGCCATGTGGAATGCATCGCTTATCTCTTTCTCAGAGCGGCCGGTACAATAACATCTTCGCACCTGTTGATTGGCTGAATCCACATTGGACTGTTGGGAGGGGTTTCTAATTCCTTTTATTCTAACTGTATGGCCTGAGGGACCTCAGAGCCTGCTTTGATTTTGCCCTGCTATCACCCCTATTCAATAAAAGGTTCCTTTTGAAATACTAAGTTTCAAGAGTCTTTACTTTCTTGGAGGAGAGGCCGGACCTTACAGCTGCTAGATTTTAGTAATTTTAAAATTAAAAATGTAATTTGAAAGATCTACAGATAATATCAGGAGGTGCTATTGGTAACCTGCTCTTCTCTTTTCAGCACATCAGATTATCTGCTATCAAAGTGTGATCTCCTTTACACTGAGTTACTGTTAATAAAGAAGCAGAGATTGAAAAACTTAGACAAGATTAGGACCTTTCAATAACAACAGTAAAGCAACAATTTTCTCAACAGTAATTTATAGTTGAGAAATTTCAGTAGTTTTGGTTACTAGGAGTAGCATGTACCAATATGATAGGAACCACTGATCTATCAGTCCTGATCTAAGTAAAGGCTTTCTGTACTCTTGAAATTATGAAGAAGAAGCAGAAATTCACTCTGGACATTGTTACAAACTAATGTAGGCTAAAAAAAAATAGCTGTCTTGATAACGTTAGAACATAGAATCATAGGCTGGAAGGGACCTTGGAGGTCTTCTAGACCAACCCCCTGCTCAAAGCAGGAGACCTTATACTATCCTGGTCAAATGGTTGTCCAGTCTATTTTTGAAAACCTTCACTGATGGAGAACCCACAGCTCCAGGAGGCAAGCTATTCGATTGATTAATTGTTCTCACTGTCAAAAAAAATTCTCCTAAGTTTCATCTCTATTTAACAAGCTTCCACTTATTTCTTGTCCTGCCCTCTGATGCTTTAAAGAATAAGTCAATCCTCTCTTTTCTGTGACAGCCTCTCAAGTACTGGAAGACTGTTATCATATCCCCTTTAATCCTTTTCTTTGATAAGGTAGACATACCTAGCTCCCTCAGCTGGTCATTATATCATTTAGCCTTCAGACCTTTTATCATCTTCATTGCTCTTTGCAGAGAAGAATATGCAGTTTCTAGGGTCTCACAATCTTATTTGTATTTAGCAACCAGAACTGGATGCAGTATCCCTAGTGTAGTATAGAATGGTATTATCATTTCTCATGAACTTGATGCTATCCCTCTGTTGATGCAGTCTAGGATTGCATTGGACTTTTTGGTACCTGCAGTATATTGCTGCTCATACTTTAGTGGTGGTCCCCTTAAGATTTCCTCTCACAGTTACTATTGTTGAGGCACATACAGCCTATTCTGTACCTATGCATTTGGTTTTTCCTACTTAAGTGAGGACCTTACTCTTCTAAACGCTGAACTGTATCTTGCTAGATATGACCCAATGCTCAAGTCTGTCAAGATCCTTCTGAATATTGACTCTATCTTCCAAAGTGTTAGCAATTCCTCCCAGCTTGATGTCATCCGCAAATTTGATGAATTCCCCTTCTATCCCTTCATCTAGGTCATTTATATGATAAGATATTGAAGAATACTGGGCCCAAGACAGAACCTTGAAGTACTCCACTGCAAGCTTCCCTCCATATAGATGTATTCCATTGAGGATTACATACTGGGTGCAGTTGATCATCCAATTGAGAATCCATCTGGTGGTGGTACTGTCTATTCCACATTGTTCTACCTTACCAAGAAATAGGTTGTGGTCTACTTTGTCAAATGTCTTACTGAAGCCCAAATATACTGTGTCCATAGCATTTTGCTGGTCCCGATTTAGTCATTTTATCAAAGGTGGCAGTAAGATTTGTCTGGCATGATTTGTTTTCAACAAATCCATATTGGCTTCTAGTAATCACCATGTTCATTTGTAGGTGCTCACAAATCCTTTGCTTGATTATCTTTTCCTGTATTTTCCCAGGTATTTAATATCAAACTAATTGGCCTAGAATTTCCTAGACCCATTCCCCCCCCTTTTTAAAAAGATTGGACTCATATCAACTTTTTTCCAGTCCTCTGTTACCTCCCCTGTGCTAAAGGAGCTTTGAAAGATTACAATCAGTGGCTCTGAGATTATGTGTGCCAGCTCCTTAAAACACACAGATCTAAACCATCTAAAACCAAGTGATTTATACTTGCCCAGGGTGGATAGGTATTCAATACCTCTTGTTTGGATAGAGACTTCTGATTTTAACAGTTCATCATGTTCTTCATGTTCATTATTGAAACTTGCCTAAACCGTAAGATGGGTGGCAGATAAATTTGATAAATAAACAAGCTTGAAAGTGTCTATTGTGTGTGTGTGTGAATTTCTGTGTCTTGACTTGCCTTCAAATTCTTCACCTTTTCTTCAAGTAATCTAACCAATTTACACCTATTGCAAGTGTCATTTGAGTCCTCCATAGGTAGGAATACAAACATTGCATACACATTGCATGTAACAATGTTAGTAGACTCTTTCCCCATGGCTTTGTTATTTTTCATGCAAAAATTTATTCTATAGTATTTTTTATACTCCACAAGAGGCAGCCAAATAGTGGTTTTTTTTGTGTGGCACTGTTTATAAGTTCTCAAGAAGTAGTGCAGAGTCTTTATAAAAAAGTAGAAAACATATATAAAAGAAGATCAAGAAATAAAATAGTTTTATAAAAAGGGAAAAATTGTAATATGTACAAAAATAAGATATATATAATGTAAAACAGAAAAATACTAACAGAGAAGACTGCTATTGAATATATCTTTTGTTTTCTTCATTTCCAACAAAAGGACATGCTTCACAATGCCATTAAAAAAAACAGAATAAAGAAGGTAGCTTGAAACTCAAAGAAACATGGTCAGGGAATTTATTTGGAATGAATTTAAGTCTCCAGGGTCAAATTAATTGCATTCTAGATACTGAAGGAGGTTGCCAATAATCTGATCAGGTTAACAACCAAGTAAGGAAAGATTTCTGCAAGGGGTAACAAGCTAATCAGAAGCTTACTAACAGTGGAAAGATTCAAATGAAAAGACATTGCATAGCAGGATGCTGGAGCTAGTAATAAATTTGTTTAGCTCCTGACTTAGTTAACACTGAGAGAACTGATAAATTTGGTTCTGATTTCAGACTGTCACAAAAAATCTGTATGGGAAATGCTACAACTAAGTTCTAACAAGTCAGAAAGCAGATTAACAATTTATAGCATAAAATGATGGGGAATTCAGGTTATGGATGAATGAATAAGAAATCTGGGATGTAAAGAATTAATTAAAAGGACTGGAAGAAATTCAATATATCAATCACAGGTAAATAGATGTAGGAGATGACAGACTGAACCTGAGGGAGAGGTCAAATCAGGGGTGGGTTCCTCCCGGTTCAGACCGGTTCTCCTGAACCGGTAGCGGCCCACTGGTGATGTCATGATGACATCACCGAACCGGATCGGTCGGTGCCGGTCCATGGGAGGCGCCATCTTTTTTTTTTGAATTTTTTTTTAATTTCTTTTGAATTTCTTTTATTTTTTTTTCTTCTGAGCATGTGCAGAAGCAGAGTTTCCGGCACTGTGCATGCGATTGCCATCTTGTTTTTGGCTTTCTTTCTTTTTTTGAATTTTTTTGAATTTTATTTTTTTTATTTATTTTTTCTTCTGAGCATGTGCAGAAGCCAGGTTTCCGGCACCGTGCATGTGGTCGCCATCTTGTTTTCGGCTTTTTAAATTATTATTATTTATTTTTTTCAGATTTTTTTGGCACTGACCATGCGCACGCCCACGAGGCGCAGGAGGAAGCGAACTGGCAGCGAGGTAAGTTAGAACCCACCCCTGGGTCAAATGCAGTCCCTCGAGTCCCTTTGCGCCCAGAAGGGATCTAAGTCCAGCCCACCTTGAATTCTGTTGACTCTTCTCTACCACCGATTCACTTTGACAGTTAGTAGTTCAGATTCTTAGAGAGAGTGTTAGCATGCAATAAACCTGTATTCATTTGAAACAACTTGGCTCCTGATTTCCTGTGCTTGACATACTTCACTTTGCTACATTTTTGTTTCAAATATTGCTCTTCATTTTTCACCAATGAGCAGAGAAAAGGGTGTAGCAAATTGTAATAGGGTTACAACATCTCTTTGCAAGGCACTCTGGAGAGGCCTTGATGCATATCACTCTTGTGATTAAAAGCTATAATTATTGTGCAGATTCCCTCCTTCCCTCTTCATTTTCCAAATAGGGAAAAGGGTAAACAAAGCAGCTATTTTTTGCAGATCCTCCGACAATCTAAAATGCTCCTAAGTGTTTGGAATGGTGTGAAGCTAAAGAACAAACTCATCATTTGTATTGTACTTCAAGAAAACCTCTTGCTTCACCTATGAAGCGCAGAGATCACTGTGTATCATGCAATACATTGTTTTAGTTTCCCAAGAAAAGTGTTTCTTCATCAAGGCAATTAAAAGTACAATAGAGTAAAAATAATTTATCATTCTATTACACTGGTGGACTCAACCGTGAGCTCAGTTAAACTCTGCTTCCCAAAGAGAATGGGGCTAGGGCAGGGGTGGGTTCTAACTTACCTCGCTGCCAGTTCGCTTCCTTCCACGCCGCATGGCCATGCCTCGTGGCCGCGCGCACATGCGCAGTGCAAAAAAATAATTTTTCTAAAAAAAAAATCCCGAAAACAAGATGGCGATGCATGCACAGTGCCGGAAACTCGGCTTCTGCATATGCGCAGAAGAAAAAAAAATTTAAAAAAAAAGATGGCAGCGCCCACAGACCGGCACCGACCGAACCGGATTGGTGACATCATAGTGTCGTCACCAGTGGGTCGCTACTGGTTCAGGAGAACCAGTCCGAACCGGGAGGAACCCACCTCTGGGCTAGGGACCTCTTTGTGTCTTATACACTCTATCTAAATGCTATGCAAAACATAGAGCTATAGACTGAACAACAAATAATTTTCAAATTAAAATATGCAATATAAGTATGCCTTACTTGATTGCCCAAAGATCCAATATCCTTCTCGAATATTTTGTGTACACATGGGTATAATAGGCTAAAGAAAAAAAGAGATATTTTTTAAAAATTATTTAATTATATTAAAGTATTAAGAGACCATCAGCCCCTATTTTATTTATTTATTTATACAGGTAGTCTTCAACTTACAACAATTCATTTAGTGACTGTTCGAAGTTACAACGGGACTGAAAAAAGTGACTTGGGACAGTTTTCACACTTACAACCATTGCAACAACCCTGTGGTCACATGATCAAAAATAAGACATTTGGCAACTGGCTCATATTTATGATGTTTGCAGTGTCCCAGGGTCATGTGATCACCATTTGCGACCTTCTGACAAGCAAAGTCAATGAGGGAGCCAGATTCACTTAACACCATAGTGTTACTAACTTAAGAACTGCAGTGATTCACTTAACAACTGTGGCAAAGACAGTTGTAAATTGGGGCAAAGCTCACTTAACAACTGTCTCGTTTAGCAACAGACGTTTTGGACTCAATTGTGGTCGTAAGTCAAGGACTACCTGTACTTCATATTTCTTAATTTCCCATTTCCCTTGGAGAGGGGCTCTGGGCAATACACGATATCATCAATATAATGAAACATTAAAATCAGAATAATTTAAAATTAAAAGTTTTAAATTATAAAAAACATCATTATAAAAATTTCAGAAGGTGAAGAATTGGTCCAAGAGGCACATGTGGCTGTTCTGAATATGTATGAGAGGAGCCAGGTTCCTCACCATTTTAAGCTACTCTTCGCACAAAAGTTGGGATAAACATTCAGCTCTTGGGCACCTTATTTTGATACACTGAGGTCTTTTCACAGAGCAGGTATCATCATTTCTTACTGATCTTTGCTTAGTTCTGATGCACACACCTAACATTCTTATCTTTTCTAACTCAATCTGCACTTAAGGTATGCCTAATTATTTGTCAGGGTTCCAAGTAACACCCCAATGCAGGGGTGAAATGCTACCGGTTCGGACCAGTCCGGGAGAGCCGTTAGCGGACATGTGGCCTGGTTCGCCGAACTGGTAGCAATGGCTGGCTGGCCACGCCCCCGAACTGGTCTCCCAGTCGCCGCTCGCTCGCCCTGCCCCGCCCAGTCTCTGCTCTGCAGCTTGCCTGCCTGAAGTGCTGCGCCCCTGATCTGCCTGCCAGGTAAGCCTGCGAAGTCGCGGCCTACCTAGCTGCCCCTGCCCCACCATCCCAGCCTACTCCATTCCCCATGGCCTGCAGCCCCAACATGCTTGCCTGCCTTCCACACGGCCTTCCTGATGTTCCCGTGGCCAGCTTACGAAGGCAGGCAAGGGAAGACTGCGTGGAAGGCAGGCAAGCATGTCAGGGCCGGCCGGCCACAGGGAAGGAAGCTAGCAGCCTTCCCGGCAGTCCCCCATGCCCGCTTGCCTTCCGAGGTCGCCGTCTAGCCTGGCCTGGCCAGTGGGTGGGCGGGCGGCCCTTGGTGGAGACACAGCTGCTGCTGCTCTGGGGCTGAGAGCAGTGGCAGCGGCGGCAGTCCGGGACAGCAAGCGGATGTCCTGGGGCTGCATATGCGGTGCGCATGTGCAGCAGCCCTGGGACATCCGCTTGCCTTCTCGGACCACCGCCGCCGCTCTTAACCCCAGAGTAGCAGCAGCAGCAGCTCCACCAAGGGCCTCCCGCTGCTGCTATGGGGCTGAGAGGGGCGGCGGCGGCGGTGGTCCAGGACGGCAAGCAAATGTCCCGGGGCTGCACATGTGGTGCGCATGTGCAGCAGCCCCGGGACATCCACTTGCCATCTCAGACCACCGCCGCCGCTCT
Organism: Thermophis baileyi; assembly: GCA_003457575.1. NCBI lineage: Eukaryota > Metazoa > Chordata > Lepidosauria > Squamata > Dipsadidae > Thermophis > Thermophis baileyi. Next base: position 192,948 of record QLTV01001150.1, on the reverse strand, counting down.
CAGCCCCAGAGCAGCAGCAGCAGCTCCACTAAGCATGGCAGGGCTGCGGCCCGCGGGGAAGGGAGTAGGTGAGGCAGGCTTACCAAATACGCCGGTTGGAGGATCTAGAAGATAAGGCCGATGCTGGTGGTGGTGGGGGGAGGAAGACCCTCTGCGCTCGTCCGAGGAGCTGCTTCGGAGGGACATGGCGAGGCTCGCTCGCCTTTTGGGCCTGGCGCGCTCGGCTTCCACCAGGCCTTTGGCCGACTGCTGCCCACTTGCCTTCCCCTCCGCCTCGGATCCCGCTCCCCGCATCCAGCCCATGACAGGGGACGCGCTGCTGCCGGGCCAGGCCACCCTCCTTCCCAGAGTACTTTCTTCCTTCTCCTGCCGCCGAGAGTTAGAGAGAAAGAAAGAGAAAGAAAGAAAGAGAAAGGAAAGGTGGGGAGAGAGAGAGAGGGAAAAGAAAGAGAGACAGAGACAAGAAAGAAAGAGAAAGAAAGAGAGAGAAAGAAAGAAAGAGAGAGAGAGAGAGAGAGAGAGAGAGAGAGAGAGAGAGAGAGAGAGAGAAACCTCTGTGCTATTATTTTTAATTGTTCCATTATTTATAAGAAAGAAAGAAAGAAAGAAAGAAAGAAAGAAAGAAAGAAAGAAAGAAAGAAAGAAAGAAAGAAAGAAAGAAAGAAAGAAAGAGAACTTATGACCACAATTGAGCCCAAAATTTTGGTTGCTAAGCAAGAGCATTGTTAAGTGAGTTTCACCACATTTTACAAGTTGGCCATGCCCACCCGGTCACATGACCACCAAGCCATGCCCACCAAGCCACACCCACAGAACCGGTAGGGAAAATTTTTAGATTTCACCACTGCCCCAAAGAAAGAAAACTCCAAGGCTTGAGTTTCCTTAAAGTTCCATTTTATTAGAGATGTCATATTGGCACATCTGGGAAAACCCGAATCTGAAAGCTTCCAGTTTTCCACACGCAAAAGAAAGTTCAAGTCCCTGCCCCTACACCCACATGTCCATCACATTGTCCAATCAATGCACCGTCCCAACTGGAGATGCCTCCCAGGCACACCCATCCAGGTGCAGGGTAGAGTGACCTTGACTCTCGGGGAAAGGAATGTTATTGTGACTATAGTTCCCCACTCACACAATCCCCCCTCCCAATTTCCCACAGCTCTAAATGTGGCAGGCCTGAAGATCCAATGCCCAAGATGGTTTCCAGGCCTGACATTATTATCACTGATCGACTATAGTTTTTCTTAATATTTAAGACTCTGCCTTTCAGCCTCATAATCTTCAATTTCTATATGCTTAAAACAAATATAAGGCTAGCAACACCAATCATAATGTAGTAATGTCTGGTCAAATAATTTTATTACATTTTGCAAAGCATATACATAAAAGCAACAAAATAAACTAACAATGAAGAAAAAAGATAAAGAGTAAAAAGAGAATAGGGATAGAAAAGTATAAAGAAAAAGAAAGGAAAACACAAATATATACAAACAATGACGTCTGGCTGCTTCCAAGGATATGAAGAACGCTTTTTTTATTTTCCCTTTTCTTTTGGGGAGAAAATGGACATTTTGTTACGGTCTTAAACTAAGAGTTAAATATAATGTAGTAATGTTTGGATTGCAGGTCAATCACCCACACTAAATATCAATCAATTACTGAATCATGTACAAGGGAGTTCTGGATTATATCTCACATTTGTCTGTGCTCAATATCCATAATATATTTGGTTATTCACAGTGTTACTTTTATGTAGTATGCACCTGAATAACCAGAATGGCTTTTTTCAAGCACAAATTATAAAGAGAAACTCAACTAAATATAGAACAGGCAGTACTAAAATAAACACTCCTAAAATGGAAGCAATAATGTTGTCACCCAGAAAAAAAGGGAACTTTCTTAGGGCCAATGGCACAGAGGAAATTTCAACACTTGCAGCAAATATTGCACATTCAGAAAATGTCCTGTTGCACATTCAGAAAATAGCTTCCATGTGGATATGACCAGGGGTGGGCTTCAAAATTTTTAGCAAGGGGTTCTCTGCCTGGTTGCTGGGTGTGTGTATCCATGGTGGGCGTGACCTATTTGGCCTCCTGCACCAGCGGGGGGGGGGCTTTTTGCCTTCCTAGGGCTCCAGAGGCTTTCCTTGATCCTCTGGGAGGGCAAAAACGGCCTCCCCCGGCCCTGGAGGCCCTCTGGAGGCGGAAACGGGCCTGTTTCCAGCCTTCCCGAACTTCCGGTAGGCCCGTTTTTCGCCCTTCCCAAGCCTCCGCGCACGCCCTGCACTTACCTGCATCCAAAACGGGCCACGTGGGAACTCCTGGGAGGGGCGGGGCAGGGTGGGCGGGGCCAGCCAGGAGTGGGATTTCTTACCTGCATCCAAAACGGGCCGCGTGGGGACCCCTGGGAGGGGCGGGTTGGGGTGGGGGCCAGCCAGGAGTGGGATTTGGGGGTTCTCCTAACTGCACAGAATCTTAGGTAGAGGTTCTCCCGAACCCTGCGAACCTCCAGCAGCCCACCCCTGGATATGACAGGTCACAAAAAGGCCTACTTATTACAATGGGACTTTTTAAAATTGCAGCCCACAACCAATATGATATTCTCTAAATCCTAGGTTTGTTTCTGCACCATCATCATCTCCACCTTCCCATTGCTTTGTTGAGAAGCATACCTATGTTAAACCATCCAGCACTTAACTAGCCACCCAGTTATTTGATGAGTGACCATATACATTTCTTTTTCATTTCTTTTCTAAGAAAAGTTATGAGAGGGCTAAACAAGTTTCTAGAAATGTACAGTAATAGCCTGGAATTTTGGGTTCATGGCATGCCCATTTGCTATTTTCTAAAAATAGTGGTAAGTCCTACTTGATTGTCTGTAGACTGTTTTAACTCAAACATTTCTTCTACTAACAAGTTAGTGTTTGTACATGACCTCAATTATTTCATAGACCTCTTTAATAGTGGCCTCTGGGATTTGTTGCCCACACATAATAGCTCATTTGTTGTCTTCATTCTGTGCTTTCACATGTATTTCACACATGTATTTCAAGACAACTACTCTCCTTGATACTCACCATTCAATCTCTGAAGTGTACTCAAGACAGAGCATCTATAATTTACTTAATCTTTGTTTAGGTTAAAACTGAGGTCAAAGCCTTATCACTGAAGTGTCAAAAATAGTTGGATTCCGAGAGGAGTGTTATGGTAATTAGTCTCTCTTCTTATATTGGAGATTGGTTTTCATCTTAAACTTTCTTCCATGCATAGATAAAGTCATTTGTACCAAACAGCAATCCAGATGGTCTTTTTTTCTATCTGAATATATATTTGAGGGTCAGTGCATGTAATGTTTGAGCAGGGGGTTGGATTACAGTTCTGGTCTCCTTTCTTTCCATAAGTATTTGCTGTTTCAATAACTTTCAACTGTAAAGGAGCAATTTCTACTACTTAATGTGTACCAGTAGCGTTTTCTAGGGACAATCTGGTTTCTTTAAGAGAGAAACACTCTCTTGTTTCTTATGGTCAAAATAATTTGATCTTTACTCAATAATGCAATCAATGTAGCACTATCAAAATATTTATTCCTTAGTTTAAGAACTCTTACTAATCATTCAATTATTTTGGTTTAATTTGGTAGACATAATCTGAAGATAAAACTTTTATTATCTTACTTTTTTCATGGCCCATAACAAGCCTAAAATTTCTGCAATAGGATTTAAAAGGCGTTGCTTTTTTAATCCCCAAATATAAATATACTATACAATTCAAGGATATCTGCTCCAGCCACTGCCTAGAACAGTGCTATTTTCTATGTGACCTCTTTTTCATGGTAGCTAATTGCTGTCATGTAATCCTTGCTGTCAAGAAATCCTTGCTGAATTGCCTTTGATTTCCACATTCCCAGGAAGCCTCAAGTTTGGCAATGACTCCAGAACATCCTTTTAAAAAAAGAAGAGGAGGAGGAAGAAGAAGCTAACAGCAAAAAAAAGCACTATTCTGTAAAGGTTGCTCAGTAATGTTGCAACTGATCTTACAGTCTTTTGCTGATTCTGATTTACAGTGCAACAATAATCACTGTAAAACAGTGTAAACACTGTAAAACAGGTTTAATAAACCTTTTAATAAACAAACAGAAGGTTTTTTAAAATGTTTGTTCTTTGTTTTAATCAAACCTTTGACCCTAGCATCCATTACTGCTGCTGAAGAATTCACTTCTGATACTATGTGTTCTTCATTTACAAGAAAGCTACGGTATGGTAGAAAAGAGAAGGAAGGTAGTTTAAAACTGATGTGGTGGAACTACCAGCAGGTCACATAGCAAACATTCACACCAGTTACAAATACCTGGTATTCCACAATTACATGGGATCCCATGGCAGACAAAGAAAACAGCAGCATTTAAGTACCATCAAAGGATAACACAGGTCCTGAAGGGCCAATTCAATGGGAAGAACAAGATATACACTATCAATGTGCATGCCTTGCCAGTCAGTATAGTGAACTGGCCAAAGCAGGATATGAAGGCTGCCGATGTAAAGATCTGGAAGTTTCTCACAATGTTTGGGTGAGAAAGAGAGGAGGAGGAATCTGGTGTCAAGGTGATTGTTGTGGATGAAACTCAGAATATTCAAGTGTACATCGGTAAGATGACACCAAAAGATAAGATCCTGAAAAAGTGCCTGAAGCAGAAACATATGCAAGGAAAACCAAGCAGCTAAAGTGCCATGGCAAGGCAAGACCCTGCATGGGATGCACCATTGACAGCTGAGGTGCTGACACTGGGCAATCCTACTTGAAGCACTGATCACAGCAGCACAATAGTCACTAAGCAATAGATTCATAAAAGCATGGATCAACCACACTAGACAGGATCTGAGGTTCAGACTATGCAAAGAGGACACAGAAGATTTCATTTATTCCTTTCATCCAGGTCACTGTTTTCTATGTGCTATAGTCAGTCCCAGATAGGCCCATAGATACTGAACTTCCCTACCCATCCTGCCTTGGTCAATTGAGAATTTTACATAATGCTTTTAAATAAGGTGATGATAAAAATTAGATTATCAGTTTTAGTAATGCGTGTGACAAATGCAGCATTCACTACTAATGGTAAAGTCAGCTGGTCATTTTGGCTAGAGTACCACAAGTGGAAACAAAGTCCCACTTTAATGCAAGATACGATTCTCTGTTCTAACAAGCAAGTGTTGCAGTGTATAGATAAACTTGGTATACTTATTTTTGTATAAAAATAAAGTGAACTGTAAATGGTTGAATAAGATTAGAATACCCCCCCTACTCTTGACTATTAAAAAATACAAAATACTGGGTCTGAAGGGATAGAATGAAACAAAAAACAAAAACCAGGGAACAGAAAAGATTTGAAATGCTAGGAATCTAAGTGAAAAGGACCCAATTGTTTGAGACTTAATTTTCTCTCCAAGTTCTGTACAGTGGTACCTCGATACTCATCGTTGTTTCCAGGAAGTGTGATGACTACCAGAAACGATGAGTACCAAACAATTTTTTCTCATAAGAAACAATAAAGTGAGTCACAAGGCAGCCTACAATAAAAAGTTCTAGCTTGTGTGTTAAGTACCAAACAAATAATGAGTACCAGGACAAAATTATCACATCAAAATGCATTGAGTACCAAATTCGATGAGTTTCAAAGCAGTTGAGCACCAAGGTACCATTGTTTTTTTAAACTATTTCTATTTGCATGATTAGTTTCATTAAACATTCTAATATGGCCCTTACTTAATGTTTTTGAACTTTCCCTCCATACTGGATACCTGGTTCAATCATCATGATGTATACACAAAATGCTAATTATTTAATAATAAACCTTTGGAATAGCTCAGGACTTCCCATTTTTTTAACTGAATGAATGTCTAATCAGAGGATTAAAAATATAAAAATTGTAGTTGTTTGTTAAATAATTGAATATTAAGAAAATATTTGAGATATTGAAATATTTATCATTAAGATAATGGAAGAACAGTATTTTCTTTCATAGCAGTAAAGTCACAGAAGATATGATATAAGCAATAGAGGAAGTACAGTATGGACCTAAGTTAATTGAAGGAAAAGAGTTTTGCTGTCATGGCCATGAAGAATTAAGTCAAAAACTATTCCCTTTTGTTCCAAAATGGGGAAATATGAACTAGGCTACCACTACTTTACTTATTTAACTCTCAAACAACAGTAAATATACTTTGTGAGCTGTTATCCTCAAGAAAACCTATCACAATACTCAGGGGTGGGCTTCAAAATTTTTAGCAAGGGGTTCTCTGCCCGGTTGCTGGGTGGGCGTGGCCATGGTGGGCATGGCCTAGTTGGCCTCCTGCACCATGGCGGGGGGGGGGTTGCCCTCCCCGGGCTCCAGAGGCTTTCCTCGAGCCTCCGGGAGGGTGAAAACGGCCTCCCCAGGCTCTGGAGGCCCTCTGGTCCTGAACTTCTGGTAGGCCCATTTTTCACCCTCCCGAACCTCCGCGCGTGCCCTGCACTTACCTGCATCCAAAACGGGCCACATGGGGACTCCTGGGAGGGGCGGGGTGGGCGGGGCCAGCCAGGAGTGGGATTTGGGGGTTCTCTGAACTGCACAGAATCTTAGCTAGAGGTTCTCCTGAACCCCTGCGAACTCCCAGCAGCCCACCCCTGACAATACTACTCTAAAAAGCTACGTTTTCCAGTGTTTAGCATCATGTTCTGTCTGATAAAATGTAATCAGCAAAGATTTAATAATGATTTGAACACCATACTTACCACTTTCATATCTACAGCTAACTGAGCAAAACCTTTACGCTTATGCCATATGAGCTTGTATGATTTATCGCTAAAGAGTGCTTCTCTCATTCCTCCTGGAGAAATTCCAAGTAGCTTGCCTTTCTTGAGAACATTTAAACACTCTTCCTTTTTATTTTGAATAATACCTGTCACACCAGTTAATACTTGAAGACCTGAAAGAAAGTGCAAGATTACAAAATAATATGCTATGTGTAAAGATCTATGAAGTTGCATTAATGTTTACCTTAAGGTAATAGAGGGGAGCAAATCAATATTTTAAAGAGTGTGGGTCTGATTGGGGTTCTATGTAAGGAGAAAGACATTTTCAGTCTTCATTTATTTTAATTTTTAATTTCACCTGAAGGCTGAAATACCAGTTATATGAAAATATACTTTCAACTAATAATATACGGTACTTTCAATTAAATAACATACTTCCAATTAATTTTCTATGTTAAAAGTTGCAGAACCTATTTTAAACTGATACCTTGAAATTATTTTTAATACATGTAAGTCATTATGGAAATATTTCATATATTTGGCCAAATAAAAGCATTTTCAAAATTTATACTGTAAAAGAATTTATTAAGACATTGAAAATTAATCTGTAATACAAAAATTGTGTCCATACTATATATTTGAAAAACAGACTAAGAAATGGGCAATGCCACAGCATAATTTTATACTACTTTGTTAACTGTGTTGCCTAACTATGTACCTGCGTGGAGAATTTGAAATTTGCATGGAAGTATGTAGTTTTTAAATGAGCCTAATTGATTTAATATAGCGTATAAAAGAGCAATTCAGCACTATGCCAATGCAAGATGAGGTGTATTATGCCTACACTACCTAATTTATAAACAATTTTGTTTCTTGTTTGTGGAAATGAATTAAAGGAATTAAACTGTTTGGGTATTTTCTGATAGAACACAGATTACAGCCAGACTGGCATGGATTAGCAGCAGAAGGAAGTGTCAGATGATGTGCAAGTTTAATACATCATCATCATCATCATCATCATCATCATCATCTATGCTGGGACCTCCTGAAAGAAAGCAGGGAAAGGAGGAGCAATGCACACTACCCCTAAAATCAGTTCAGATCACTCTAAGGGTTTGTTCCACATGTTCTGTGTGCTAATAACTCAGTTCATCAACAGTGGTTCTGCAAAACATCCAGAACTGCAGTGTGTTTGTTTGGGGTTAGTTTTGTGTAACACTTCTACTAACAACATATTCTTTATTATTTCATTTTCTTTTCATTAGCAACCGATTCTAAGAACTGACTAGATTATGTCAGAGGCCTATGTAGAACTGTTAGTTTCATATATAGATAAGAATATGATTCAATAGAAGTAAATACTTTTTCCTACTCTTTTGTTTAACACGCTTCTAAATCACTAATACTAGCTAACAATTTCTAGCAAATAGAAAGTGTTCTCTAAAATAAGTTTTGAGAACTTTTGACAGCTGCTGGCTACCAACACAGGAAACTGATGATATAAAAATCCACATTTCAAGCTGCCTAAAGTTTGGAAAAACAAACTGAATGAAATGTTTTACCATCATACATATTAATATAACTTATAAACATCACCTGGAAATATGAAAAGACAATCATCTGCTATTGAGTAACAACACCTGCGCTTCAGAATAAAAATTTTAGCCAGAAAATACAAGTAGTCCAAGGGAACTGCTCCATGGTAATAAATAATTAGCCCTGGCCCATCTGGTATGTTTTCAATGCCATGTAGCTCATACCCTGTGTGAAATGCAAAGTATAAATCAACGGTTATTCCATATATAAATCAGTAATGCACTAATTAAAATACCATGCACATTTACTACATGAATGTTTCTATTGCAGAATATCAAATTTTAGATATGATTAACTAGTAAGTACCGTAGTCACAATCAAACAGCTGCCTGAAATTCCATGTACTGAAAGCTGCCATCTATGGTCAAATATAGTTTGAATTAAGAGTATATTTTCTGTGAAATTAAGAACTTCTTTCATTGATGGAGTCATAGCAAGTGGTGGCACCTAACTGACCTTGGCTGATTAGACCTAATTAGTACTTAAGTGAAAACTAATAGGAAATTCAAGAGCTGTAGTCTGCTCCAGAAAAATTAGGCATGTCTTAGAACATCAGTAATACAACTTCTGTAACGTTGCTAAGAAAACTGTATTGCACATATCTAGTATGATGACTTGGGGAAGTGTTAACCATTTAAGAAACGGTTTTCCAAAAAGCCATTCACTGAAACATTCCAGTGACTGAGCAAAAGAGAAGGCATTTTCTTCAATTACCTGGTCTTTTTGCATCCCAAGATCTATCCCAGAATTTGTATCTACCCTGCTCCCACCTTCCAAGAACATGATTGCTACAGATTTTACAGGGAGGGAAGAACCAGCAAATACTACTACCTCACTTCTTTAATCAGAGCACCCACAACAGAATTCTCATGAGATGCTTTCAATGATGGATTCCTGTGCTAGAAATGAGGAACACTTGGCAGTAGGGAAAAGGCTATGCTATGGTGCATAAACTTGAGCATCTGCAGATAACAAGCCTGTCGCTCAAGTGTTTCGACTCAACAATTGGAGCATCCTTGTCAGTTGGTACTAACAAGGATGCTGCAATTTGTATTTGCAATCACACCACAAGATACTAGTGGAGCAGATAAATCTGTAGCCCTTACAGAGAACTGAACCAACAGGTAATGACCCTTTGCTCCTCCTGGCCAAAAGCAGAGCACTGAAAATAATCAACCGTTTGGTGTTGGTTGGTTGGCTAAGTAACAAAAGCCTCTTCCCAATCTTTCAGTTTTGTACCAAAATGCAAATGTTTTCTACTACAAAAATGTGAAATAAAATTACACTGCTGGCATTTTTGTGTTTATGTTTGTGACAAGTCTCTCCTTCCAAGCATCTTATGATGTAATGAAGGCTATACTGTCTTTACTGAATCATAATATCCAATCATATTGGGTTAGTAGAAGTTGGAAGGCAAAACAAGACAGGAGTCCCTCCAGTGACCCTCTTTTTCCTCTCAGTGCAACAAAATGCTTTGGCAACACTAGTTGCTTCAAAATGGCATTTCTCAAGTAGCAAAAAGCCAGAACTAATTATAACGGTAGGCATATTATGGTAGCTGTGGTAAATGACCAATAGGAGACTTAACTCTATCTTGACCTGGCAGCACACTTAACACACACCATCATTCACCATTAGATTTGCAACCATCAAGAACTGAAATTTGACATTATTTGAAAGATCAGTAATTGCCCAACCCTGTATTGCAGGACTGGGCAATTGCTGTTCCTTCAAACAGCTAACAACAAAATCCAAAGAAACAAGACACATAAAGTAAAGTGACACAAATATTTAAAAAATAAGTAAAATGTATTAAATACTAACATTATTTGTGAGTACACTCTGGATGTTGGTCAATGTTCCAATTTTAGTGTTTTTGTATAATGCATATTGACAATTGGAGGACTAGCTAATAATAGTTTAAAAACAAATATTGTTTTAACTGTTGGCTGTTCACCACCCAGAATCATGTTCAGTGATATAGGCAGCCATATACATTTATTAGGTGAATAATTTATGGAAGACTTTGATACAAAATACTGTAAGTTAAACATCCATTATCTCAGTAAGTACAGTTAGGCTGATATGATCCAACAAATGTAGATAATTCTGTAACAGAATCTAAGTTTCTCACTAATACACATTTGCTTACCATGCCATAATCTTCCATATCCATCCAATATGATTGCTATTATTAGCCTCACAGGATCCCATATATTACTGGAATAATTTCCATTCAGTTTGCGAGTCCTTTCATACAGGAGGAGGAATAAAGCAGAAAAATAGAAAAATAATACGATGGCAAGTGGAACAGCAAATAATATAATAGCAAGCAGCAGCACTGAGTAAACAACTATATAAAGAAGATTGTTAAGAAGCCATTCTTCCAAAATATATTGAAGGCATGTAGAGAAGATCATTGTTGACTATCAAGGCAAGCAGTATTTAGTCACATTCTTTCCACAGCACTACTGTGTCTTCATCCCACAGAAAATAATTCAAGTGCCCAGTCAGAAACATCACAGAGGTCTAAATATGCTAGCTATGCAACAATGAAGATAATCTTGATAAAACACACCCAAATCTAAATCAACCAATCCAAATGATAGACCAAGTTCAAGTTTATGGAGCATAAAATTAATTACTGGGAAAGGGAATATTCCTGATATATGCAGTTGGGTGTGGACCAAAAAAAAAAAAAAAAGGAAAAAAAAAAAAATTAATTAATGGGAAAGGAAATATTCCTAATATATAAATTGGGGTGAGAAAAAAAAAAAAAAAAAAAAGGAAAACACTTTGCTAGGAGAAGAAAGATGAAGTCAGCTAGAATAATACTTCTATAAAATGTATTATTTGGCTGTGTCCTAAAACAGGACAAAATGTTTCTCCATCAAGAACCAAAAATACATTTCCCCTCCAAATTCTATATATACTGGATGACCATTAGAGGGCAACAAAGCCGTTCTATCTTTCAGCTGCTCCATAAGGATCCTCTTGATTTCTGCAATTCAGATCTGGCAGTCCTTCTGCAGACCACTGTTTCTCAACTTTAACAACTTTAAGATGGGTAGACTTCAGCTCCCCGAATTTCCCAGTCAGTACAGGGAAAGCAAAGCTTACTTATTGTTGACAATATCTCATATTTCACTATATATTTTAATCAAAATATCTGCATAACAAATCTTAATAGAAGAACTCTATGCCACATGGATTTTCTCCATGATGATCTATTTCTAATGTATTATTTCAAGTCTTGTGGAAATCGCTTCAAACCATAGCTGACTTTATTTGCAAAACATATCAGATGTCCATACCCATTTATAACCAGGAAGAATAACCACGCACAAAAGCACCAATCAAGGCTACAAAATCCAGAGGACCGCTAAATAGACTTTTCAAATTAAAGAGTTTTCGTAGCTTTTTCCTCTCCTCCATTGGCCGTAGGGATTTCTGCAGCCCGGACGCGTTAGTATTTAACCAGCACAACACACGTAAGTTATGTACTTGAGAACGTGAAAAACATTTCTTCTGCTCTTTAACATGCTGCTGCAAAGTGGGTCAGCGTATTTAATTTCAAAGGAAATGAGCGACAAGGACTTTCTGAAACTATTTAGCAGATGGTATGGGCGCAGTTCTACATCTCCACTGTGGTGTCTCCAGATGTGTTGGAGGGAGGCGGTTCCCAGACTGGGAATTCGGTGACCTGCAGTTCAACACATGTGGATGACCTACTCAGAGGAAGAGGTTCCGTACCACAGCCACTCATTAAACCAGTTCTGCCATTTTCCTCCTCCATTACGCCCCTTTCTTTTTCAAGCCTTGTTTTTATCGTTCGCCAAAATAATGCAAACCGAAAGCCAGTCCTAACCACGCAAACCTATGGAAGCTCCCAGGCAATCCCGTCGGTATTTCCTCTCCTCGACTCCACTTACCTGCTCGTTATCACTGCTTCTTTCGCTTTCCATCGCTCATCCCATGGTAGCTCCTGGTCAGTCTTATACTCAGTTTGTACCGGAGGAGGAGAAAAAAAACCGGAAAAAAACCCCAGGCACAATCCGGGCTTCTAGCAAAAAGAGCCTTGGCGACCACGGGTGAGGAGTACAGAAGGGGGAAGAGTCCCACGATGCTCCAAAGAGCGAGGGTCACCTCAATCTTCCTGATCCAGTCTGAAGATTTTGTTTCTTTTCTCAGAGAATAAAACACCCGCTGAGCTCGCACTTCCTTCGACAGTAAATTTCCCTAACGTTTTCATGAAACACGCCTGAAGAAAATGCGCACAGGTTACGCTGGTTACAGAAACGTTCTTGCGACACCAGTTCTCAGAGAAAGGCCAACGGCGTTCAGGAGCTGAACCGGAATTCGGCTGGCACGAACCTCTGTGTAACATAGTGGCTACCAGAAGCATGTCAACGCATTACAACTGAATCAGCATTGAAGTAAAATCAGTTACCTTAAGAATAGTAATCCTCTTGGTAGTATTTTTATTAAGTTCCTAACACCCCAGAATCTTTCGGATGAGGGCAGAATGACTCCCAATGCCCATTTCACAAATGTGGGATTATCCTGAGGTAGAATTAGAGAGAATATATTGTTTCATCAAAACCAATACATTTATTTAATTTTATTTTTAATTTATTGTGTGCCATCAAGTTGTTTTCAGTTCTTAGGGGCCACGTAGATTTTCTCCATGATGAACTATTTTTTCAAGTCTCCCAACAGTGCATTCATCACCACTGTAACTGAGCCCATCCAGATTGCTGCTGGTCATGCTCTTTTTCCTTTTGCTTCCACCTTACCAGCATTAGAGACTTCTCTAGGAAGCTAGTCTTTTTTCTGAATAGGATCATTTTATTTTGGTCATTTGTGCCTTGAGTGAAAAGTCTGGATTGATTTGTTTGATGAGCCATCAGTTTGGGTTTTTTTTTTTTTTGGCTGTCCATAGTATTGGGGGTGTGTGTGAGATGGCTATGCGGTTAAAGACGCTGAGCTTGACAGCTGGAAAGCTAACAGTCAAGACCCGAGCGCTGTGTGATGGGATAACCTCTTGTTCCTGCCCCAACTCCTGCCACCCAGCAATTCAAAGCTTAAGAAACGGAAGTGAGCACCACCCCAACAGGACAGGGGGAGCCTTTATCTTAACCTTTTTAGGAGTATTCTCCAACACCAAAGTTCAAAGGCATCTACGTTTCCTATCCTGCTTCTTTAATTTCCAACTTTTGCATCCATAGAATGTCACAAGGAATATTTTGGCTTGCACATAAAAAAACAAAGCTTCAAATTATCAGAAATCCTGGTAGAATCTATATTTTGGGAAATTCTTCTTCTTCTTCTTCTTCTTCTTCTTCTTCTTCTTCTTCTTCTTCTTCTTCTTCTTCTTCTTCTTCTTCTTCTTCTTCTTCTTCTTCTTCTTCTTCTTCTTCTTCTTCTTCTTCTCCTCCTCCTTCTCCTTCTCCTTCTCCTTCTTCTCCTTCTCCTTCTCCTTCTCCTTCTCCTTCTCCTCCTCCTCCTCCTCCTCCTCCTCCTCCTCCTCCTCCTCCTCCTCTTCCTCCTCCTCCTCCTCCTCCTTCTCCTTCTTCTGCCATATCCGTCATCGGACGTTGATGATCATGTTGGCAATCCTATTTTGGTCAACAGCCAGATGAAAAAGTGCTGCTGAGTTTTGTCCAAACCAGTCCCTTAGGTTTTTAAGACATGATCTTCTTCTTCTGCCTGGACCTCATTTGCCTTCAATCTTTCCCTGGAGGATTAAGTGAAGGATGCCGTATTTTTCTCACATGTCCAAAATATTCTAACTTTCACTTTTTAATGGCTTTGATGATTTCCCTTTGCTTTCCCAGGCGGCTTATCACCTCCTTATTTGTGATTTTGTTAACCCAGCTTACACGTAACAGCCGTCTGTAAATCCACATTTCAAATGCTTCTATTTTTTTCAAGTGGTTTTCTGTCAGAGACCAACTTTCTACTCCGTAGAGCAGGATAGAAAAGATGTAACATCTGACAAGCCTGATTTTCAGTCTTAGGCTTATGTCGTGACTGCAGAAGACCTTTTTCATTTTGAAGAATCCTGTTCGAGCTTTCTCTATCCTTGTCTTTACTTCACTGATCATGTCCCAGATTCCATGTAAATTAAAACCGAGGTACATGATCCTTTCAACTTTTTCTAATGGTATCCCTTCCGAATTTATCAGTGGTAAATTAATGGGTTGTTTGCTGATGACCATGATCTTGGTTTTTGCGGTGTTAAGCTTCAAGCCATATTTTTCAGATATTTCTGAGACTCTGTTGATGAGGAGCTGAAGGTCTTCATGCTTACTGGCAAGCAGAACTGTATCATCAGCATATCTTAAATTGTTGATCTGAACACCGTTTACTTTGAGGCCAGCATCAATGTTTTCCAGTGCTTCGTTGAAAATGGACTCAGAGTAGATATTAAACAACAGCGGAGACAGAATACAGCCCTGTCTGACCCCTCTTCGTATTTCTGCATCATCTGAGTATTTTTGGCCTAGTCTCCCATTTGGTACCTGATGCCAATATAGATTCTTTATGATTCAGATGTCTTTGTCATCTAGTCCCACTTGTTTCAGGATTTGTAATAGTTTGCTATGTCTTATTTTATCAAATGCTTTTTCAAAATTGATGAAGCACATGTAAACACTGTGATTTTGGGAAATGGGTCAGCCAATTATGTTAAGCAGCTTGCCATTAATTTTCAACATCGGTGAAAAATAATATTGATAGCATCTACGAGGCCTGATGATTTCATTTGGAAAGGCACTTTGGAGTGTGAATACAACACTTTTTTGTGACTCATGCAAACATCTGTATTTGTTTACCAGATCTGATAGCAGATCTGGAATGAAATTCTCTTTATAACAACTATATGATCCTGCAGAACAACATGATTTACATTCATGATTTGTACAGATAATCCTTGTAGTGTACGACTACAATTGAGACCGAAATTTCTCTTGCTAAGCAAAACATTTGCTAAGTGAATTTTGTCCCATTTGATGACCTTTCTTGCTGTTGTTTGATTCATTTGTTAAGTGAATCACCGCAGATGTTAAATTAGTAACACGGTTGTTAAGTGAATTTGGCTTCTCCATTGACTTTGCTTATAAGAAGGTCGCAAAAGTGGATCCAGGACATTGCAACCGTCATAAATATGAACCATTTGTCACCTATCTGAATTTTGATCATGTGACCAAGGGGACACTGAAATAGTCATAAGTGTGAAAAATGGTCATAAGCCACTTTTTTCAGTGGCATTGCAACTTTGGTCACTAAATGAACTGTTGTAAGTCGAGGATTACCTGTAATGAATTGCAGGCATCTGCTGCATTCATATTCCTATTCTTCTGAATTAAATCTTACAAGAAAATCTACAAAAAAACCAATATACCAATATTCTTGAAATACTAAAAAACTAATCGAAAGGAATAAACATTAAATAAACAGGCTGCTCATAAATACTTAATAAAATCTAGATTTTTCTAGAATCTTTAGAGAGATATGTGCTTTCTGTGATAAATTTTAGTACTTATAGCTTTAAAGCTGCCTAATTCTGTGTGCCAGAATAAAGATTTATTTTTATTTGATTTGACTGATTGTGAACTAGTGTTCTTATCTTGTCATGGGGGAGTATTGTTACATGATGAATAGAAGTACAAAATTGAAAAAATATTTTAAAATAATGTATTTTTTCATCTGTAATACGGACAATAATAATCTCCAAATTAGAAAATGAAGTGAATTCCATTTAATTTACTTCAGTTATTTCATCTTCAGTTTCTCCATTTCTATCATTTATATTTAGGTTGTTTGTGCAGCTAGTCCTCATTTAGTGACTGCCTCAGATGACAGTTGTTCACAGTGATGACAATGATTGAAAAGTAACTTTGCAACCAGTTCTTGCATTTACAATCTTTGTAGCTCTATAAAGGAAAGGAAAACTGAAATAAGATCATAAGCACAGTCACGATTTCACTTAGTGACCACTTGCTTAATAACTGTGTTGTGTATTGACAGTTGAACATAGTTTCACCCAGGTCCAGCATTTGAGCGGGAGAATGCTCAAAAGCTATTGGTTAAAACGTCTGACAGCTCCCTATAAAAGGGCTAGCTGTCAGACTGCAAGTTGCTGGTTGTACAGAGAGTTTGCCTAATAAACAAGTGTTCCAGAGTCGGTCTCCTGTCGTTATTCCCACAACTCAACAGTAGCGACGAGGGCTTGGGAGCTGGAGAACGAAGACGATCGGACCTGAGGCATAGCAACCAGCCGGGCGGATTCGGTCAATGCCGCAGAAGGAGTGCCAAACATGTCTGCGTTCCATCCGCCAGCGCCATTCAACCCGGCAAAAGAAAAGTGGGAGACGTATATGACATGGTTTGACTGCTTCTTGGAAGCGAACGATCTTTTGGGTCTGGCAGACAATAGAAAAAGAGCTCTTTTTCTAAGTCACTGTGGCCACGATGTGTTTGACACAGCGGAGGCACTTTCAGACCCAACCCCGGTACAATCCGTACCATGGCAAGTCTTGCAGGCAACCCTCAAGACTCATTACACTCCCACGCCATCTAAAGTCGTCCGGCGCTATGAGTTCAGGCACGGATGCAGCAGGAGGGGGAGTCGATTAATCAATATATTGCTGCTCTCCACAAAGCTGCTGTTCATTGCGAGTTCAGGGACCTGAACGACATCCTGCTTGACCAACTGATCTGCGGCATCCAAGACATCTGCCTCCAGCACCCGGCTTTTGGCAAGGACAAACTTAACCTGGCGATTGCTCTGGATGAAGCCAGGGTGGCTGAATCATCCAACAAGGCTGCAGAATCGCTGCATAAATTCACTGCTTCCAAGGCAGAGGCCAAACCTCCGGCCTCAGTGCACAAGAGCACATACGAGAACTCCAAAAGCAGTGAGGAAGAAGTCTGCCACACTGACCGGAAGTGTTCATCCAATCGAGAGGACAGACGGGCAGCCTGTGCTAGCTGTGGTGGTCAGCACCTGAGAGCGTCCTGCCGTTTCCGCGATGCCGTTTGCAAACAGTACGACAGAAAAGGACATTTGGCTAAAGTTTGCCGTGTCATTTTGCCTGCCAACCGCGCGCATGCGCCTGACACACCACGCGGCGAACTGTCAAAACAGAATCAGCGGGAATTCTGGAAACCGCGCCATGGAGCTGCCGCTCCTGGGACACCAGACACAAACCAGACACGCTTCGGACAGGCAAGTTTGCAGTACAAGAAGAAACTGACCATCACCGTGACAATAGAAGGAGCTCCCTGCGAGATGGAGGTTGACACCGGCTCCGCGGTGACTATTATCTCCTGGCAAGCCCTGAAGCTCGCCATTCCAGGTCTGCAGAAACGCCATCTCAGGCAACCCCACATCAAACTATCTGACTACCAGGGGAATCGAATTCCCATCGTTGGCCAAGGACAATTCCATGTCAAATTCAAGGCCTTTGAGGGACCCCTGCAGCTTACGGTGGTCAGTGGCAACCTTCCTAGCCTCCTGGGTCTGGATTGGTTTGACGCCCTCAGTTTGGGGGTTACCGACATCAATCTCCAGCCCAGGGTTCGACAACCTGTTCGAGGAGTTCAGGGACATTTTTAGCAAAGACCTGGGCAAGTATGTGGCCACCCCTATTTCTTTTAATTTGGACCCTAACGTTGCCCCCATCCGGTTGAAGCCTAGACGGGTCCCCTTAGCACTTAGGCCCCAAATCGACCTCGAATTAGATAAGCTGATCTGCCAGACGATCCTCGAGCCGGTCGACCACGCTAGGTGGGAGACCCCGATTGTGACTCCCGTTAAAGGGGAATGGCACTGTAAGAATCTGTGCTGATTACAAGTGCACGCTGAATAAGGCTCTGCAGCAGAGCGCCTATCCAGTGCTGATTGTGCACCATCTACATTCCCTGGGCCCAGGCCACATATTTGCCAAACTCAACTTAGCGCAAGCGTACTAGCAGCTACCAGTAGATGGCGCTACTGCTGAGGCGCAGACCATTGTGACTCATAGGGTGGCGTTCAAGTGTCACAGGCTGCAGTTTGGAGTCAGCGTGGCCCCGGGGTTGTTCCAGAGTGTAATGGAACGTCTATTGCAGAACATCCCAGGGGCTGTGCCCTATTTTGATGACGTCCTGATCTCAGCTTGTGACGAGGAACAGCTCCGCTCCTGGGTCAGAGTGGTCCTGTCAAAACTGTGCGCTGCTGGGCTTAAGGCTAAACGCAGCAAATGTTTGATGGGAGTGCCCGAGGTCGAATTTCTAGGGTATCAAATTGATGGCAAGGGCATCCACCCGACGGAGAGCAAGCTCCATGCCATTCACGAGGCTCCCACCCTGAGGAACCAGAGCGACCTACAGGCATTCCTTGGGCTATTGAATTTTTACAGTATTTTTTTGAAGGGCAAGGCAACAATTGCAGACCCTTTGCATAAGCTTTTGGCAAAGAACACTACTTGGGTTTGTGGCCAGAAGGAAGCCACGGCTTTCCAAGCTGTCAAATGACTATTGACTACTGCAAGCTTCCTCATTCAATACAACACTACCTTGCCCCTAGTTCTAGTTTGCGATGCGTCACCATTTGGCGTAGGGGCTGTGTTGAGCCATAGACTCCCAAACGGAACCGAGGCCCCGGTGGCTTACTTCTCCCGGACTCTGTCCAGCACTGAAAGAAACTACAGCCAGCTGGACAGGGAGGCATTGGCTACTGTGGCTGGAGTAAAAATGTTCCACGAGTATCTTTTTGGGAGGGATTTTGAATTGGTGACTGATCACAAGCCTTTGTTGGGGTTGCTCCCTGGGGACCCCAGCTGCCCTGTCCCCTTGTTTCACCCGATGGACCATTTTCCTGTCTCCCTACTCCTATCGACTCGTGCACCGCTCTGGAAAGGACATGGGCAACGCTGATGCCCTTAGCAGGTTCCGGCTACCTGATTTACTGACTGACATTTCCCTGGATGCTCCGGTGCTGCTAATTGACATTGGGGACTCTGGACTTGTCACTTCTGCTGAAGTGGTGAGGCATACAGCCAGGAACCCCTCGTTCAAAACCATTTTGAACTGGGTGTGGAGGGGATGGCCGAAGGACCCAGTGGGAGCTGAATTCTAACCCTTCGTACTTAAGCAGCATGAACTGTCCGAGCAAGGGGGCTGCCTGTTGTGGGGTGACAGGGTTGTCATTCCGCCCAGCCTGTGAGCTGGAATTCTTAGGACTTTGCATGAGGGCCATCCAGGGATTGTCCGGATGAAAGCCCTAGCTAGGAGTTATGTTTGGTGGCCAAATATGGATTTAGAAATCCAGGAATGGGTGGCAAAGTGTAAGCCGTGCCAGGACTCTAGGCCGGCTCCCCCTAAGGCCCCAGTTCAAGACTGGGAAAAACCCAAAGCCCCATGGTCCCAGTTACATATAGATTTCACGGGCCCATTCCATGGCCAGACATTCATGATACTGGTGGATGCCTATTCCAAATGGATAGAGATATTTCTCATGGGCTCCACGTTGGCTGAGGCAGTAATTAAAGTCTCCGGTGTCTATTTGCCATCCAAGGGCTACCCAGTGTACTGGTATCCAATAACGGCCCACAGTTTACAGCTACCCAATTTGAGGGGTTTTTAGCGGAATTAGGAATCAGACATGCCCTATCCGCGCCTTTCCATCTGGCCACTAATGGCCTTGTAGAACGATCCGTGAGATCAGCAAAGGAAGCCCTGGGAAGACTAGGCCCTGGGGATTGGCAAGCCAGAATAGAGAAATTCCTCCTCTGCCAACATATCACCCCTTGCGCCACTACCAGCCGTAGCCCAGCCGAACTGCTAATGGGCCGCAGGCTCCGCTCGGTTTTAGACCGACTACACCTGAATTATGCACCAAAAGAAAACAACACAACAGGCCAAACCACCAGGTCATTTAACGTAGGAGACCTGGTTTTTGCAAAAAAAATATGCCGAGGGATCCCTATGGCTACCTGGAAGTATAGAGCAAATAACCGGCCCAAAGTCATATGTAATTAGGTTGGACGATGGGAGGCAATGGAGGAGGCACATAGATCAAATTCAAAACTGAATAGGTGAATGTATACAAATGCATAAAAATGAACCAAATTATACTTCTTCCTCAGCTAGCTCAAGCCCGATGGTGCTGGAAGACTCATCTGAAGAACCAGGAGTCCAGCGACGACCGCGCCGCGAACCGGTTCCAATAGCTGAGAAGGCCCCGCCCAAAAGCTTCCAGGAGCTTCCAGGCTCAGGCCTTGGTGCAGCAGCAGACCCATCTGCAGAGGCTGCTGCCTCACCGACGACTGAGCTGTGCAGGTCAGGGAGGGTTCCCAAACACCCCGCCTACCTGCGTGACTACGTCTGCCGCATGGAAGGCTCCATCCAAGAGGGGAGGGGTGTTGTGTATTGACAGTTGAACATGGTTTCACCCAGGTCCAGTGTTTGAGCGGGAGAATGCTCAAACGCTATTGGTTAAAGCGTCTGACAGCTCCCTATAAAAGGGCTAGCTGTCAGACTGCAAGTTGCTGGTTGTACAGAGAGTTTGCCTAATAAAAAAGTGTTCCAGAGTCGGTCTCCTGTTGTTATTCCCACAACTCAACAAACTGAGTTGCCAGTCCTAATTGTGGTCGTTAAACAAGGACAACCTGTATGTAGAAACTCAGAGTCCTAGTTCTGTCTGTGTAGTAAATTCCATACTTTTAAAGGATGTCTTTTAATCATTTTATGCTGTGCATTGTCATGAAAGTGAGGATAAATTCTCATTCTATTCTTAAGTAATGTCATTTATTTCAGTAGAGCTAAGTGTTAAATGGAAATAGATCGGGTTCTGTGACTTTTGCACCATTTCAACATTGTAAGATAAAAAGCAGAATGGATTCATTTTAAATTGAAGTAAAAAATACTTTCTAAATTCTACTCAGTTAATTTTAGGATGTACTGCACAACCCGTTACTCATTGGGTCATCATTTTGGAGATATTTTCTTACCCAAACAGAAAAACAGAAGGAACTGCATGGATAAAAAAAAGCAGTGGGAGCAGGAGTGACTTCCAATTTTCTGTTGGCTTTGGGGAATATTTCCAAAATGTTGACCCAAAGAGTAACGGGTTGTGTAGTACATCATAAAATTCCCCATTGACTTTGCCTGTGGGAAGCTGGCAGAGAGCATTAGAAATCATGATCACATGACCACAGTTAACTATGGTTATGCTGCAGGAACCACAACTTTGCGAACAAAACTTCTGTGTGAATATTCTTGACATTTCAATTACACAGGAATAATGGATTCTGAATTTTCTATGCATTCTTTAAGTTATTGTATTTCAGGTACCTTGATTCAAAATTCTTTGCACTATGATGCACTTTTTGGTTTAATTGAAGGTTAGAAACAGATAAACAGTTTTAGTAGTATATAGATGTCAAGTTTCAATTCATATTGTATTTGAAAAGGTTGGTTTCAGTTGCCAAGAATATGATAATGGGGGTTGATGAGAGAGGTCTCTATTCTTCTCTCTCTTTTTCTTTGATTTAATCCTCATTTTTAAAGCGGATTGTGTTTTGCCAAATTTGTGCTTGGGTGTTCCTATTCACTTTGTTCTGTTTTTATTCACACCACTTCCTAAAGGACTAACAATTATATGTCTTGCTGTTCTCATTTAGAAACCACAAATCACAATTGCACAGTTAGTCTTGCACCTAATAGGTCAGAAGCAATTTCTCTTACTCTTGAATTAATCAAGAACTCTCCAAAAGATTGGTGAGTTCTAACCACTGAACACCAACTGCCCATTTTCCACCTACATGATTATTGCTGCCACTAAGATTAGTAAACTTCTACTTACTGACCGGGGACAGTCAGTTTCATACCCTGTGTGATTACCTCCTACTGAAACACACGCTCAAACACCATTCATTCTATTTGGCATGGCTGTAATACTTACTGTTCCGGATTACACCTCTTCATGTTATTTGAATAAATAGATACATAAAGGCTGGTTCTGATCATTAGTTCCCTCTTGACTTAGCGGAATACCTGGTATCAAATTAGTCATCACAATTATTAAATGTTTACAGAGTTTAGCATACTAATTTAATGGAAGGAGGAAATAAAAGGTAAGGAAAGAAGGTCATAGGAAAATGTCTGTGAAGATGTACTGTACATAAGGTGGAGTGCTGCCATTTCTGTATTCTGATTTTAAGTTCTCATTTCATACTGCAAAGTCATCAACATCTCAGAGGCAGGATCAGGTAGATTAGGAGTTCTGCAGAGAGCAGAAACTAGTGGGCTAGTTTGTTACAATTGGCAAACTGCAGACTCATCATGTTCCTTTTTCATTCTGTGCCTCTTCCCTTTTGTTTGTAGAGACTAAGGGAGATGACATTGACAGAAATATGTAAGAACTATTATCTAGACAAAGAGAGAAATATTCTTTAAGTCTCGGGAAACAAAATAATACTTGGAAGGCAAATGCCTCCCTGAGTCACTAGGATAAAAGAAAAGGGAAAAACATAGACATAAAATCTTGTAAGATTTTATTATTATAGCCAATCTCAATGAAGTGTAGTTTTAGACTTCCATTGGAACTGATTTTCTGGACTGATCTACCTGTTGGGTCTGACACCCTTTAAAACTTATTTTGTGTTACAACACAATGATTAATACTCATCCCTCTCATTGATCGTATACCCCACTTCTCCATATATGAAGCAACCATTTATCTTTTTTCCAAAATGTCATCTATATATGTCTGTAGTTAGCTACTAAGTTTCTTCTTTAGCTTGCACTATGTTATCTAAAACAAAACATGAAGTAGACAAGTAGACATTGACATGGTATCTATACATAATTCCAATCATCATCCAATTAATTTCTTATGTTTCCTATGATTCCTCCAACTCTCTTTAAACTTTAGCTTTTTTTTTCACATGGGAAGACTATGTTATTTCCATTGATTAAAATATTCTAACTCTGTAGTTTTCAACCTCTGTCATCTCTCAATGCACATCTTATAGTTGGGACTTTGTGGCTTCGTGACCCAGAAATCCCATGACATCCGACACATGTTGTATTCTGTCGTCTGGGTTAATAGACAGCAGGTCTTCTATTTTCTTTCTCAGCCTGGGCATCAGGGGTGGGTTCCTCCAGGTTCGGACTGGATCGCCCGAACCGTTAGTGACCCGCTGGTGATGTCATGGATCCGGTTCGGTCGGTGCCGGTCCGTGGGCGCCGCCATCTTTTTTTGGGAATTTTTAGTGATTTGTTTTACTGTGTGGAAGGTTTTTCCGCTTGAAAAAGGGCCCTCCCGCCCGCCCGCCCCTGCATTTAAACTGACCTTTATTCCTTCGCCCGAAGCACAGCTGATCAGCTCCTCAGCTGTGTTTCGGGCTGATTGAAGCTACTGAGCATGACCAGAAGCCAAATTGCCCGAGGGAACACGCGCGCGCGCGAGCGGAGGGAGCACGCGCGCACAAAACATCACGATGCGAACCGGTGGGGAAGGTAAGTGGAACCCACCCCTGCTGGGCATCTTTAACATGTGTGGTCTTCAGCTCTACAATTTCCCATCCAGCATCTTAAAAGTTGCCAACACTGTTCTATATAACACCCTTCCAAAGTATCTTTTGAATATTATATGTTTCAGTTCATAGTTCTGTTTATAATAATTATTTGCTTTAGCTCAGATCAGCGTGTAGGCAGAAGAGTACACTATCAGAGAAGAAATATCTCTTTATATTATTATTTCTCCCACATCTTGAAGGTGTGTGCTGATGTTTTTCTTCATAACAGCTATGAAAGATAAAGACAAAATTGCTACTTTATGAGTCAGAGCATACTTTTCATCCAATGACGTGAAAAGCAATTATCTTCAGTTTCATCACTTCTATTATCATTAATATGATAGGAAAAGGAAAGAGAACCTTTTAAAAATGATTAGTTAGATTAGATTCCATTCTCATTTTAAACAGCATCATATTTTAAAGTAAGTTGTGAAAAATAAAATAAAAAGCCTGGCTATATAATAAATGGCTTACCTGAAATAAATGACTTGCATTGAAGGTTTCAGAGTCTTCTGGACGTAGAAGAATCTATAATTAATTATTTACATGGATGCAGATAATCAAACCTTCCAATTCAGTAAGCTGTTAGCCTGGCTTTTTCTCCCTGAATTGAGGTTAAGGTATTTCTTTTAGCCAAGTTGCATGGTTGAGGGACTTCAAGTACATTATACACTTTTTTAAAAACAAATGAATAGGGAATAGTCAATAAGTAGTGTTATTGGTTGGACATCGTTGCTCTCACAATAAAAGAACCAAGCCTTGAGAGTCACAGAACTCTGGTGAAGGAACTCCTGAGCTATAAAGTTTGAGGTCTGATACTGAAGGAAGCCAGATGTCAGAAAGTGGTGCTGCATTCTGCAGAAATGTTCCTTCTGATGAAACATTAGCAAATACTTTTTAAACAACTGAATCGTGCTAGAACTTAGATATGATAATGAGAAACTGGAAAACAGAAGAAGTTACTAGGAACAATTGACTGGGATCAAAATCAATAATAACTGGTTTGAACAAAATTTGCTAAAAACCAAGGAAGAATCTTACTTAACTAAGCATATTTAGCCTAAAATCCAAATATGTAGGCATTTTCACTGAAAAAAGAAGTGTTTTTGAGTTTCAGAACTGATTGGATAAAATATAGACTACAAGAGCCGTCTTATGTACCCTCTCAATTGTTTTCCTTTAGTAGCAAAACAAGGATAGAAAAATATCGATTTCCGTAAAAGGTGTACTTTTCTAGTTAACAAGACAAATTGAATTCCGCTAGTACATATAAACTGTCAGCTCTTCAAGGTAACCAATGTCAGGAAGCAGCCTAATAATTGCTACTTTATTGTTGCAAGGTACAATAATAGAGTCTTGAAAGCCCGCCAGAGTTTCCCTCTGTCCTTCTTACACCAGACAGAATCAAGGCAGGGTTATTTTGAATTTCTTTCTGACGCCTTCTTCTTTCCCAGGACCAACTTATCTTTTATTTCCCATTACTTGTTTCTGCATGCCTTCTTAAAGGCTATCTCTATCTTCCTCTAAAGAAGATCTATAGTCCTCCCATAACCTCCAGGTTATGTCTTCAAAGAGGTTTTGCACTACCATTCTGAGATTAAGTAACCCTGGGCAATAATAACCCTTCTGGTAAAAGGACATTGTCCCTGTCCTAAAATGCAGTTACCACTAATTTTTCAAAGAATTATTCAAATATTGTATTTAAAATTTAACTGCCTGTCTCTCATAACTACCGTAACAATATCTTCTTGAATCCCCTTGGAATCTGCATCTGTTTATCAGCCAAAGACTGCATAAGTTCCACTTTCCTAATTGCCATCTTATTTTTTTCCTCTCTTTGTCCAACTTCCTCACAACTGATCTCCTGTCAGCTTCTTAGTTCATTTCACCTGCCCTTTCCTAACAGGAACCATGCTACAGACCTTCTAAAAGGTTTCTAGAATCTACTGTAAAGTCTTTTGAGAATTTTCTTACACAAATGTAAGAGTCATTCATTGCCTTAATCCCTTTTTTAATGAAGGTATATGAGATCGCTGCACATTTTCCCATTGCCTTGGAAGTAGTCTACAGTATATGATAAAGAAGAAATGATTATTATCTGACAGTGTATAAAGAAATGTATGTATACAGTATACAGTATACATTTCTTTATAAGTGAATAAATCTATAAATAAAACATAGACTTCTTTATAAGCATATAAAGAAATTTAGGTGAGAAATAAAAAAAGATTCTCTCTTATGAACTCAGATAATCCTGTTCAGAAGTATGATTCAGTTCCTAAAGTAACTCAGAAGGGCCAAAAGGGACACAAATGAGTATCAAATGTCTGTGAAATGTGCTGACTTCTGGAGAGGAAGACAGAGTTACTGAGTAATTTCTGGATGCTGTGGACAGAAGCAAGAATAATAGCAGAAGATATAAAATGAAATAGGCTTGTGAAAGGTGAAATAAAGAAGAGCCTCCCCTAATACCTGCCGATCTTGTAGGATTCTTGTAGGTTTAATCAGATTCCTTTGATTAAACAATGCCATCTATCAGGATTTCAGAGGTCCACCTTTTCTAATGGAATGAGGGAAAGATCTTGGGAGACTGGGTGAAGAGAAACTGCCAAGAGCATGGTCAGATAAAAGACAACATAGCCTGCAGCTGGATAATGGGCAGAACAAGAGGCTCAGAGGAGACATTCCCTAGTTTCTCAGGCTGTAAAGGAGGTGAGAGGAGAGGAAGACAAATGTACTTTAAGATTTGCATGATTCTGACAATGTAGCTTTATAATAAAGTATTATTAGCTCATGTAGTAATGTTTCTTATCTGGTTTGCCATGCTAGGCTATCCCAATCTTGCAAGTCTGAAAGTACAATTCTCCCCCATCTCCTTTCCCACTCATAGCCACTTCCGGATCATGTTGGTAACTGCCTTGCCTACTGATGTGCACATGTATGTACTGTATGTACTGGTCATGTAATACTCTGCCTTGCCATGTCTCTTGATTGGTCTTTCATGTAGGCCAGTTTGTTCAGTCCAGTACTTGTCAATGGAGATTCTCAATCATCCAGGTCATGGCTGTCTTGGACTTTCTTGGGGTTTTTTTTTTTTTTTTAAAACATTTTGCTTCTCATCCAAGAAGCTTCTTTAGCTTTTTTTTTTCTTTGAAAACATTTTGCTTCTCATCCAAGAAGCTTCTTGAGTTCTAACTCAGAACCGCAGAAGCTTCTTGGATGAGAAGCAAAATGTTTTCAAAAAGAAAAAAAACCAAGAAATTCTACTTGGTTTTTTGAAAAAAACAAAAAAGTACCTTTGGGACAGTCCAGTATTCAGAAAACCTTCATGGTACCCTAGCATTTTCTTCAGAGTCCATCAGTGAAGGGCATTCTTTTAATGCCCTTTTTTCTTCTGCAATCTAATCCGTTTTTTTTTCAATCCAAGGCTTTTAGTTCTGCTTGAGCCCATTCCATTATTCTAGTTGTGTATCTAATGACTGGAAATGTCCGGATGTTAATTGCCTTGATGGTATTCAACCAGCTTTTCTTTTATTGGTCCTATAGAGCTGCTGGCTCTGTTGTTCAGCCAAGAGTCGACCCTGAAGCTGATATATGCATAGCCATTTTAAATTGTAGTCATTCCTTTTGCATATTCTTTCTTACTTTTTTCAATATGCTGTATGGGGATTAACGGTGCTTCAAGCTCGCCACATCTGGTAGCAAGAAGGGGGGGTAGGAGAGATAAGGGGATTGTTATGGCTAGGTGGCATTCTTTCCTGTGAGAACAGTGAAAGTGCCTGCAGATGGCGGAAGGTGGAGTTTGGAGTCACCGGACTGATGGACTATAAACTAATTGGAGAATGTGATTCTGGGAAGGATGCTTCTAACTTTTTATATATATATATTGGGTGCAAATCCGGAGGCTGGCCAGATTCGGAATTACCAATTTGATATGTTCCTAATAAAAAGACTTTGTTTGAATATGGCTGCCTTGGGCTGTTCTTATTTGGGACATGTTACTTGGAGGCTTGACACCTGAATCCTAGCCCATTTATCACCAGATGTTCAAAACTTCAACACCTAGGGTGTTCCTTGTTGACCTGAGTGATGACCAATCTAGTAAGAATTTCTGAAAATTACATCTCACTATATTGATTATTATTACCCTGAACATCTCTGTCAACATCTGACATATCTATTGATATCTGAGCCAGGCCAAATATTAATGCTTTCAGATCAAGGGAGGGTTTTCTAGTATTGGGTTTGGTATAGAATATATTTACTCAGCCAAGAAAGTAAGAGTAAGGAATATTAATAATTATAGAAATAGAGCAGAATGAAGAAGTCCTTGAAGCTGAACGCTTGTTCATCTATTTCCAGTCCAGTCTGCTGCAATACCAGTTCTATTTCTTCTTGCCATCTAAGTCCAATGCAGTAAATTTGAGAATAGATTAATATATATTATAAAATTACTGCCAATATACTCAAGAAAGTTAAGTACTTTATTCACTAACTTATAACTCCTCCACTGTCAATTCAATTTTAGTTTCCATAAATCTCAGCTATGATGGTCAATGGAGATGTTTTCTGAGTTTTGAACTTGCAGTCCAATATATCTAAATCCAATCACGCCAGGTGTCAAAAGGCTCTCCACGTGATAATATGCATATATA